>JAHZNB010002492.1:0-14400 GCA_027744295.1 Callyntrura guangdongensis | reverse complement strand
GACCAAACGCAGGTCCTTAAGTCCAGTGCATAGCTGGCGTTCAGTTTTTCCGCTAATGAACATGTTGGTAGCATGATGTAAGTTCCGACGTTGTTTTTTTACCATAAAACATAAATCTGATACACTAACTATTTTTCAAACCCCCTCGTATCATTTTACATGCAATGAAACGAAGCTCCCCTCACACCAATGAAAACGATGCGCTCCCGTCGGAAAAAGTGGCATGCAAACATTTGGAATTCAATACAACAACGGACGGTGAATTATACTAAAAACTAATGGACAAAAATAAAGGAAATAATATACGACATCTAATCGAGTTTCTGATTACTCTAAAAACGCAAATTTGAATTCTTAATATAGTTCACGATCCCCTGAAAAAGTTTTTGGATCCCAACAATAACGACATTGACACAGACAAGGAAGCAAGCACTGTAGACAACATTCCAGTTACTAAAATAGCAAAAACAATTATGTCGTCGAATGAGTCTCGGGAATCTAGTGAATGCAGCAATACTCCCACAAATTTCCAAACTAAAGCTAAGGAGCTGTTTACATCATTTAGCAGAAGCTTTGGTGGCTCCTTAAACGCTTTGCCAAGTGGGGTTTCCGCAAATAAGTTCGAAAGTGGATAGCATTGTTGATCAATTGTCTTTATTGTCGGAAGATACCAGCAAGGGATTCAATCTTTCTAATTTCATAGTTGCTGGTAATAATGATTTTTTATTGCGCAACAAAGACATAACTTTAATTACTGAAAAAGTATATAAAATTGAATTTCAGGTATCTTGAGAAACTTGAAGTCGCTGGGAGTTGAAGACATTGACTGTAAAGAGCACGTGGAATCATGTAAGATTGTTGTTTTTATGACCCATTTTTTTCATTCTGCATTGATACACAGAATTTCACCATAATTATCCAACAAAGGAGGCTGCGTAACAAAAATATTTTCCTTTCTTTTTAGGGCTATCCCAACGCCGACAACGCCGCTGGAAACAGTCTTTAGGGCTGAAAGCGTTTAATTTGTTTAAAAACGAATCCCCTGACTCGTCTTCGTGCATTCAAGATTTACAAAGTCTGTTAGGCGTACATAGCTCTGCAACCGAAATTTCCTGCTCAATAAATAAGGAGACATCAGAAACATTGACCGTTTTCAGTCCTAGTCAACCCAACAGCTCCCTAATGCGTTTGACAGGAGATGGAAATGTAAAGATGGGCCAATTTTTGGGGAAGATTGAGGAAATGAGAGGAAATTTTAATAACGCAACGTGCACGATCCTACAATCGACCATTGTTCTGACACTCCCCTACATGAAACTTCTTAGTGGAGACCAACTTGACAACGCCTGTTGTCAAACTTTTACCAATCATTGGATCCACATTATCAGCCTACTGGCACAAAATCTCAAATCGGAGACCAGGAAAGACGTGAATATTATGTTGTGTAGGGAATTTCGTACCCTACGAGTGGAGTCCTTTAAGCTGTACAAAAGATTGACAAAGCTGTACCGGAAATTAGACACATTGTTCTCGGAAATAGAACGTGACATTGAACCAGCCTTGGCACGTTTACAACCGAAAAAGTTACCTGCATTCAGAGGTCGACGGCCGGATGAGAACAGTGGTAAACCAACGGAACCTGTCGTCAAAATTCCGATAAACACAACTCTTCAGGAAAAAATCCCACCAGCTCCAATCATACCAAAGTTGCAGCTGCCCCCAGTACCCCTTTCCCGTGCTAATACCACAACTCAGGACCTGTTCAAGCAGCACGTGTTCTTTTCAAAGTCCAAGAATGGCAACTTGTTATACAAGGTAGATATTGAAGATTCATGGAGAAAATTTTCTGAGATTTCATTTAACAGCAGGAGAGAACTCTTTCTTCACGTGATCGATGACCTACACTGGACACTAAAACAGGCCTTTAGTATTTCCGGCCATGTAAAAGAACTGTTCATTGAAGGCTACCCAGAATGTGTGGCTGGAAAAATCCAGGAAAACTTGAAATACCTAAAGGAAGTATCGAAAGACAATGATCTCCTGGTAGTGAGCAAGGTGACGATCTCCAATCAAGTAAAATCTTTTCGTGGCTCCCTGTCCCGGCTTGTGAAAACTTTGAGCGTCATTACAGACATCTCCAAAACCTTTTTCAAACACATAAAACCAAGTCCCAATATTTCTGCTGGGGCAACTGCCCTTTGGAAAATGAAATCTGCAAATCGTTTTAAGACGACGGAGAGGTCATCATTTAAGACAAAGGACAACTTGTCCAGTAATAGAGAAAATCACTGTGTAAGATTTGACAACTCGGGCATTCAACTTCTTGTGCCGTTTCCAAATTCAATGAACCCTTTCATAGATCAATGTTTCGCGACATCGATGGAGTAAAATTATCTTGTAAATTGAAAAATAAACCATCTACTCAATGAGAGGAAATTAATATCGTATATTTTTGCATTTATAACATTTTATTTGTATGAAGTATCAACATGTGGCACGATGAAATTAACATTTCCCTTTTTCTGCTGGTTTTCGATGTCCGTTTATAAAAGATAAAGACAATAGCTACCTTAGATGCTTATTATTAGCGTGCTAATATTATATCAGTAGTAGTATATAGTTATGGTTTTCTTCGCCGTTCGTCCCGTGTAATCTGACATTTAACACGACTTGGTAATATCTCTAGACACTGTTGCACGAAATAGCATATTTTTGCATTTATAACATTTTATTTGTATGAAGTATCAACATGTGGCACGATGAAATTAACATTTCCCTTTTTCTGCTGTTTTCGATGTCCGTTTATAAAAGATAAAGGCAGTTAGCTACCTTAGATGCTTATTGTTAGCGTGCTAATATTATATCAGTAGTAGTATATAGTTATGGTTTTCTTCGCCGTTCATCCCGTGTAATCTGACATTTAACACGACTTGGTAATATCTCTAGACACTGTTGCACGAAATAGCATGTTCCATTTTAGCCTTACATGTGTTCTGAATCTACTTAGACCATATAGAAAAGTCAATATAAAACTATTCAACAGGTTAAAAATATCGAGATACTAATAGTTAAACATCAGTCCGTTTCGTTGCTAATAAAAATAATAGAAAGAATAACATTGCTAATTACTGTAATTACATTTATCACTGCAGACTATATTGCTCCTGGTTTGTGCTAAAATACATATTATCTTGATAATCTTGTCAACATAATTAATGCACAAATTATACATTTGTGGGAATTCCAATCATTATTATGGCCTTTTCAACTCGGCAATAATAAGATTCTCCTTTGTTCTATATTAGCATTAACCCCTCGTAATACATTCGTTCTCCACCTAAATTTGATTTTATAAGGACACTATTAAAGTATTTCAATTTTGTTCGACACAACAAAATCCTGTCTACTTTGGCATCGTATAAAAGTACACAATATTATAGTTGACAGAAAATAAAGTTAATTTTTTCTAGGCCTACTTGGTCCTTCTTGAGCAGGTTGATCTGTAACGGGGTCTGTGGGTGTCGCCACCTACAATGACAGTAAAACATGTAAAATTACATACGGAATTATAAAGAATTTCCACTATTGTTCCCTATTGCAGTAATTTTGTATCCGTACCTGCGCTGGCCATTCTTGAACACTACTGAAGTCCGTAAAGCCTTGAGCGTTGTTGTTTACTGTTGGACCTGTAAAAAAATACATTTATCATTCTTCATTCGTTACACAGGCACTCCCAACCTTTACAGATTTAAAAAATAACGTACCTTCCGGATATTCATCAGGTAGAGGATCCCAGCCTCCAAACAAGTCTAGTAACGTTTGCCCTGTCTGAAGAAGACCCATAATCCCATAAGCTGGCCTGGGGCCGTATATTCTTCTCGGTTCATTTTCTCGACGCAGTTGAGCTTCCTTTTCGGAGAGTAACGACAATCTGCACGTTGGACAGTGCATGCTTACCAGTAACCATTTTCGTAGACATGTCTTATGAAAGGTATGGTTACACGGGAGAATCTTGGACGTTTGACTAGCAATGGTCTCCCAGCATATGGCACAGTTGTCGGAGTAGGCGTGATCGTTATCGTCATGTTTAACATCAGAATATCTGCAGAGAGGTCACGTTTATGGTCATTAAAACCGAGTTGTGACGGTGTACCGTGTAACATGTAATAATTAATAAACTGGTAACCGCTGTACAAAGACATGACAATGATTTTGTTCAAGGAACATGTCTTACCGATCTATGTGCTCGTTTAGTGAAGTAAACGACTGTCTGCGTTTCAAAACGGCGTGTATTTGTTTTACACGCAGTCTCATTTGAAGAGAAACGATCAAACTTGTCATTGACAGGAACAAATTACAGCACACAAACATGTGCACGTGGTGAATCTTGAAAAGAAAAAAAACACAGAGTTTTACTTAACGTAATTATATTTATGTAGGAAGGAATTTTGTATGGTTGAACTTTTAAAAGCGAAATACATTTTAACAAATGACTGTAAGTTACAAGGTGAGAATGTACGCGATTTAGGTTGGTACTGGTACTTGATGTAATTTTTGCATGCAAATCTAGCTGAAACCATTATTCTTCTGATATATACTCCTTTTATGTTGGCGGCAATATAAAAAACAATTTTGATGTGAAGGATGCACCAGCCAAGTAGACATTTAAAGAAACAAGGTGAGCTAGTGAGATTTTATAATTCTCAGAAAATGTTGAAAAGACTATTGAACAAACACGTGTATGCATTTGAAAGTTGCTTTCAGGGACTACTAATTTTCGTATCACTATGCTGTTTGATGGAGGTAAGTTGTAAGTATAATATTGCAGTTTTTAACTTCATGAATAGCGTATGGAATTTCGTTGTATCATTTGATTTTCTACATCATTCAAACCCACGCCATGACATTATTGTCTTTTAAACACTTGGTCCGTCTCAATGATATCATAGTGAGAACGAGAACAACGACACAAAATTGGTTTGGTACACCACGTTTGATTTCGTCACCATCTATCAGTCATGTGGCATTCGTGCATCAAAAACCAAAAAAAAAAAACTTCATTTAGCGAATTGACAATAATTACAGGAATGGCAAGCTTTTGTACGCATACCTACTCAGTTTTAGTCTATTACTTACTACTGTAACTACTACCCAATATAACATGTCACACATATGAAGTAAGTACTTGGTGTGCATATCACCCCATTTAAAACTTTAACTGCATCATGCTCACATGATCCGTCCATGTTTTGTAATAAATTCATACATAATTCAGAGTAAAAAAAAGATGTCAAAGAAAGGACATGATTTCAAAAATTGTGTTCTTCATATCTGCAAACAAGGCTGTTACAGTGATAATTTTCATTGCACAAAAGTGAGCAGCAGCGAGCAAAATTCTAATGGCAAATGGCAATGACTAAACTTGTGAGTGTAGTACTATGTCTATACATACCCTTCTAATTTCTAATCACCCCACTGTCTCCCACTGTGTCGTTCATTTTTACTTCTTCTCGAGTGTGTAAACCAAGTGCAAACATTGTTTCTTGGTGTAAATGCATACTGAACATGTCTGTATGGATGATGCATGTTGGTTGAGGTGCACCAGTCAGTTTTAAAGAAATCAACACTCAGAATTCGTAAATTACGTTTAAATTGCGGTTTAAGGCTACACGTTTTTTTAACTGTGGATATAATATGCGGCTTGTGATTTTTAAATCGTTTAGTTACGGTTGTGATTGAATATACGCGACTTTTAAAAAAGGCACATTCGACAGCATTATGTACCTTTCTATTTATCATGTGCGTATACATTACCAAAACATGTACAGAGAGAGAGAGAGAGAGATTACGTAACATTTATCGCATCATACCATTCCAAATCCATAATGGTGGGCAAATAAACTGCCAATGTCCATTTTTTCTTCATGTACTCATCTTTGATAATGGATAGCACCATATAATTATTGTTACAACGAATTAAAGTACCTATTATTTACGAAGTAATAAAAATTCTGTATAATTATTTTCAAATTCTTCATTCTAACAACATCGCTTTGTTTCTTTTTACACAGAAAAATCTAGTTTTCAAACTATATTCTTATAATAAGCGTACTTAGTTTTATCTGATCAGTTTGTTGTCGAACGCACGGCTAGGTTCGAAAATGACAGTAATTTTATTAATTTATATACCGGTGACCGGTTTACATATACATAAAAAATTTGTTACTGGAACATGAATACAATGTTGCATTGTGTACTATTACTGCATAAAATATGTATATACCTAAAACAAAAAAGAGTACCTAAATCACGGCATGTTTTGTCAACCGGAGGAAAATTAGTTTTTCCTCCAGAATTCTCTCCTATTTTTGCATTTTTTGGCACACGCAACAAAACATGTACGACGAAACATGGTATGATGCAAGGTTGATAAAAGTATATATTTAAGTTGTGCATACCGTATAGTAATACCGAAACAAGTTGGTACGTGCAACGGTATCTCTGAAGCAATAAAAATGACCTTGACAATGAATTCTGCCAAAAGACTACTGCCTGCTAGAGAGTTAGAGAGGTCGCCGAAGTAGAAAAATGGACACACTTGTAAAGCACTCATAATTAAACGTTATGTCTGACTGTCTGGCTATTATGTCTGGGGTCTTGTTCTGAGACCTACAATTCGGCAGGCTCCTATCGTTGCAAAAATTGGTTTCATACTTAACTTCTTTTCTCTACATATTATATTTAATTTGAATGCTGAATGTAATGAGTAGGTTGAAGCTGTGAACAAAGAAAAGCAAGTCAGTGGTTTACGTTGAATACACACACAGCGATGTGTGCATCATCGTCTTCATTGATATTATCATCAGTCATCATGAAGCAGGTGTTTACATTGATGTTGTTCGTGAGTTACTCCCGATGTTATCATTTAATTAGCCTGATACTTCGTGATCAATGGCTCAATGGATCATATGCATATTTTTAATTAGCTATATAAAATTATGCTAGTGTGTTTCTGCATCTGATAATTTTACAATAATAAACCTTGAAACAGACTTATCGTTGGCTTTTAAAGATTCAAAGATTTGTGAAAGATTTTAATTTTATGTTTTGGTGAATGATGAAATCAAGATAAGTTGCTCTAAAGAGTAGCTGGAAATAACTAACGTGATTGTGCAAGACTGTGACGCGTGTGTAATTAGCGTTTGAAAGTACTGCTACATATTACACAAAAAATGTACCTGTCTTTAAGTATCAAGATAAAAATATTAACTACGCACACTTTGGATACACAAGCAACAACGAATATAAACTTACCAAATCAAACATAAGTGAAGCGATTTCAAATCTGTAATTTATATCTTGTGAAACACACAAGTAGAGATCCTCGTCATCATTGTGGACTTGTTTCCGGTCGCCAAGAACTCGGAAAGGGTTCCAGTTACATGTCTTACGACGAAAGAACAATTGGTCAAAAACGCACATGGTGAGTGCATGCAATGTCTGAAGAATCAGCAACCCGATTTCAGAGAGCATAAAAATAGCACTGTGAAGTCCGAGATTGAAGTCATATCCCGCAGACACGACGGCTGATTTTTCATCAAATGGTTTTGTAAACGGGATTATCTCTTTCAAGTCCAGGAAATCGCTGGCGAATTCCTTTGGGGAAGAATTCTTGAACCATAAAATAACAGCAGCAAATAGGAAAATGGACGTGGCGAAAATAAACATCAGTAGGTGCAGAATGCGATGTTGTTTGCTCTCACTGGATTTGGACATGTCGTTAACCATGATGAGCTGTAAAGATTAAAGTACTAACTTCAGCTTTTTTCAATGATCATTATAATTATAGCCATATAATATGAAAGCATTTTCGGCAAGAAATACAGGATTTAAACGACGTCATCACATCAACAAAAGTTACAAATTTGGTTGAAAAATACCAGGAATAAAAAATATTTTCTGAGTTAGTCAGCAACAGCTTGAATTCCGTCCTTTCAATAACCTCACCAATTGAGATATGTACTACCACAGTATATATCTCAATTAGAATACCTGATTGTTTTTCCCCAACATATTTTTGCTCTAACAAAAGTAGTTCGGACAAAAAAATAAAAATATCTCGGTAAATCTGGACTTTAAATCTTTAAAATCCTGTTTCTCATGCCAGTGAAGGTGATTCAATGATACAAAACTCTGTATCTATCATTTGTGCTGATATGTGCAAATATTTCATTCTTAACATTGGTCACAGACATTTTTTTATGATACAGATACAGCGTAGGGACGTACATAATTATGACGTTCTTGGCAAAGTTGGCGAGCCAGTTGTAGAAAGCCAATCACCGAAACGAAGAAACACCAGCCTACCGCATCTTCGACTTCTTGGACATCAACCACCCCAAACACGAAAACAACCTTGTAGAACACTAGATTCCAAAACTGATCTTTTATGTTCTCTTCTTCTGACGAGCGCAGATTTCCAAACACGGACTTTTGGACGACGTGGCTCCCGAGTATCAGCAAGCAGTACATCAAGTTCACCAAGGGCTGCAACAGTTGCAATTAAACAAAACATGTGCAAAATATTACTATTATTACAGGAAGTTTACAAGATTTTGGTTTTAATTTCATGCATTGTTATTACTAATTGTATGGAAAATGGGCGTATGAAGTATTGAACACGATTTGGGTTAACACAATAAAATAGATTGAATATTAGATTGAATATTAATTAGCATAAATTGGTTCCAGTCAACATTTTATCTAGACAATTTTATCTAAAGCTGCATGCTGCATGAATATTAAGTTGGAAGGCGGTTTGAGGTAAAGATTTTAAAATACAGAAATTCGTAAAACATTTATTTATATCCTGCAAACCATCATCATCGTACCATTGAATACTGCAGTACTTTGTATTGTGTGGTTTATTAATAAAAATTTGGCGTTTAACGTGCTAGGTGATAGACATGTGCTAATTTTAGTCGCGCACGTGAACGTGCGAAATTGTACTAGCGTCACATCCACAAATACATGAGTCATAAGATCTTTTCTGATTATATTTTACTAGTTACGTTTTTAATTATTTAATATCACGGCCTCCACTTCCAATCATAATATTTTCTTGGTAATATTTTCTGTTGTGTATATAAAATATATACATTCCATATGCTGGATTTTCTATTTGTGGGAAATTGTTTATTATTGGGCAGAACTGGGAAAAATTGGACAATTTTCTCACGCCATGTTATCCTACTGCATAACACCCCATTTATGTATATATCAATTACCAATAACCCTCACCAATGTGAAAAAGCATGGACTACATCACTGCGTATTTATATTCCTTCTCTTTGTGAGGTTCTTGAAAATGAACTATCAACTATGTATGTATTTTTTGCAAAGAAGCAAGTTTTTGTAGCATAAAATTAGTTGTTGGTTGGAACAAGTTTGAAGTGATTATCGGTAGTGTAGTGACTGGTCTCAGGTCCTTGACTTTGATCACATTTTTCAAAAAATAAGCTTGTTGGCCCCGTGGAGCAAACAAAATATTACTGCGTTGTTTCGTCTTTTGCGAGTCCAATAACATGAATAATTTGATTGTATGGATTTTCAATAATGATAAGTATTACCAGAGTTAATGTTGTTGTTCTTCTGTGGAGTGCCACATATGTACGTAATTTTCAACTATCCATAATCCATCTACCATTACCGCATATGCTAACGGCTATTTTTTGACCACTACATGCAGTCTCCATATAAGTCGACTGGTAACTAATCGGTCCAACTCAACCGTAACATTAACGGCGTCCACTTGTTAGGAAAGGAAAAGTCATTATCACGACTGGTGATGACACCACGCATGTTTTGCCAAATATTTTTTACTTCACAATGTTTTTTGTTGTGAGACTTGTTGTCAACGAATAAAGAGAAGCGTATGTGCAACGAAATCGAAAGGAGTGAAGAATTGAATTGATGTGCGTGTATTTCGTAGTACAATTTTGCCCAAAATGCAGATTATATAAGCAAATTTTTTCCAATGGTCTTTCAAGTATATTTTGAGAATCAAATCGAGGTTACATTTATTACAGCTTGAAAGTGGAAAAACAAGATTTGTGCAGATTTACGTCATCCCTCGGCAAGAAATGCCGATAGTGCCACGCATGTACTACTAACGTACGGTTAACATTGCATATGTGCGTGTATTGAATGCATATACCTGTTTAGCGTATCTTCTTTCGTGTATGGACTACTATACAGATAACGCCTTTCATACATAGTAAATGCACGGTGACAGTTATTACACGACCTTGAAAACATAACCTCCTCCTATAACGATACTCTTTTTATTTTATGTACCAAAAGCAAGTGTGAAGGACTTCAGACTTCTCTGTTTTTTATACCTTAAACCTTCTCTATGTAACAAATTATGATTTGATTACTGTTGGTTGCTGCCATTATACACTGGGTTCCTTCGTTCACATAAATTTTTCACTTCACCTTGCAAAGCAGGAATTTGCTAATTTCCTTTTGGTAAGTCGTTCACAATTATTACAATAGCTGTTATGTAGATACACGGACATGGCTACATATTCTCTCATAATTTTCGCATAAAAAGGAATAGTATTACATTGTTCCATTCCACATGTTGTCTAAAGATCAAGCCCTGCCCAAAATCCATCTTCGTCAGGAGAGTCAAGCTGCAAGCTTATTTATGGTACGGACGGAGTATTGTGTTAGAGAGCAAAAGTGTTTACAAAGCAGCGCTAATGACAATGAACAAGACATGCACCTTTAATACCTAATGTGATGCACTCTTGTGAGGGTTACTGCGTCTAACCGTGCATAAACACAATGGGCAACTTTTTTGTAGAATCAATTTCGTATCAGAATCCACTAATACCAGCAATCAATCAGGTACATTTTACACGAAAAATTTGTTTACTTACTTCAACTTCTATCAACCAGACAGCCTGTTTACAACGAAATTTTTACATTTTTTGTCTCAGAATTTTTTATCATAAGTAGTACCAGAAAACCAAGAAGGCAGGTAGGACGAATTTGTATCGAAATATTGCATATATACGTTCATCTGACTCATTATGCAGTGCTATCTGATTAAATAATTAGAGGCGATGCACACGCCCAACGTAGTTGGACAAGTGCAGGTATTTATCACATTTACGCCTCTTCCAGAGATTATTTTTGCCCAGTTTTGGCACACTTCCAGTCCAGTTGTTAATGCAAGTTCCGGTTTTAAAACATGATGACAAATTCAAACTACCAGAGGCGATTCCGCTAAGGAAGAACACGTTCATAAATTCATCAAAAATGCAAAACTAACGTAAAGTGAGCATGTATATTTCCTTACATAATTTGTAACGGTTAACTGGTCATGGTAAGAAAATCAATCGGATAAAGTCAAGTATTATTGTTGCTGTTGTAGATGTGCACGTTTTCTGCAAGGGCTTTGCTGAGAAAAAATTGGCATTTTATACTACATCAACCCATGGCTTTATAATGAGTACGCCCCTGCGCATCCACGCGCGTAATGTACAGTGTTAATGGGAGATAAACTAAAAGAATTGTATAAAAGTATTACAATTGATATCTGTATACCTATATGTAAATCTATAAATGCAGCTTATAAGTTGTATTGGTTGCGTGAAGTTTTTGCGTCGCGTCGTCAGTCATTAAATGTCCCATGCAATTTACAAAGTTGCCACACATCAAGCTATCCAAAAAATATCATCATAGGCATTCGTGAAACTGATCAAACAACAACATGCGCACGACAGGGGTAACATTCTAGCCTGAAGATTTTATGTTCCAATCCAATCCATGGTAAGAGCATATCGAATGAATTGTTCAGTAAAATGATAAAGGCAGCCTTGACTGTCGTCGGCCTGATTACTAGACATGTGTACTTTTCTGCCTTTTGCAACTTTCGTGTAATAATATTATTCAGTATTTCAACTACGTAAATTGTAAAATTTTCAGGGCTCAGTCAATGTAATATTTGGCCAATCATTGAACTTGTCGATGTGGGCTGTGCATTGTTTGCAATTGCACAAAATGGTTCAACGTAACATTAACCTAGAACTTTGTCGCTTGCGCGTCGTGCGGACAATTTGTGGTGATGGAATAATAATGGAATTTTTAGTGAAAGGAAAAGTTTTATACAGTTGTGGATGCGTGCAGCTTCTCTCTTTGTTATTCGATTGTTCTACAACATTACTAACACCCTACATACATACTCGCCAGCCCAACTATATTTGACAATTACTCTCCATAATAGTCTTAAACTTTATTTATGCATCTTTAAAAATATTCATACCAGATACTTGAAAAGATTAAAAATACGTTTCAATTTACATTACATCTACAAAATTTACAAGGAATACTGTCGTTTTGAAGATAAATAATTTCACTCTACACATTACGTGTGCACAATAAGAAAAACTTTTGTGAATTCTAATTCCCAAAGTTTCACAGCATTTGACGATGAAATATGAGCCCATCATCTACCTTAAAATTGTAACGGTTGAAATTTTAAAATGGTATGACAAACCTATAATAAACCAATCTTTGACCTGCTTGAATCTGCTCTTATTGCCTATTTCCGCAAAATGCTGAGAGCATAAAGCCTAGTTCCTCTGCCCTGATGTTTGGGGATGTTCCGGCTCATTTAACATCTAACGAGCACGTAATGACTTTGTAAATACATTATATATAGATTTCATTACAAAGACCCATCAGTAATCAGTGTGTGTGCTAATAATGAGATGGTCATGCTTAACACATATTTTGCTCACAAAGAACGGAAAATGTAACTACTTAAATTTTGTTAGTTCTCACACCACCACACTCCTCGCCCCAGTTTAATTACCAGAATTGTACCTCTGGAATAACGAAAAGTAGACAAACACAAAACAACCACAAAAGCATTATCATGTTGGTGTGCTTTTATTGCTGTGTTGTGTAGCTTGCATAGCTTTATAGCAAACCTCCGGAGAACGTTTAGTGAGATTTTTTCTGTTTAAGCAAATTCATTATATAAAAAATTGTGAAACTTATTATTACTTACACACATACATGTTTACATTTTTCAATGCATTTCTATTTTATACTCATTTATATCTTGAAGGAATTACGACTTTCGAATGCGAAAAGAATAAAAATACGCTGCATAAAAGACTATCAAAACCGCAAACGATACGCCTTGATTACATCATAGTCACAACGTGATCATGTTTTAAGTATTTACTATCTTGTAGGCTGGCAAAAAAATCGAAATAGACACATAGGACATTCCATTGCTTTTAAAAATAAAATCATGACACAGCAAAAGCTGTCCGAAACAAAGGTTGAGCTGTATGCATAGCCAACTTATTTATATAATACCTGCATTGCATCCATGTGAAGTCGGATTTTTAAAAAGACAGAAGTCGTTTGAGAAGTAAAATGATACCACTATAAATACAAATAGATATAGCCTGTATTTATGTCTACCTAGGTTTGATGTGTAAACGTGTACTGCAATTGCCATTTTGCACAAATTACGATTTTCTTTCAGATAAAAGCAAGACATGTCGAGGCAGTGCACCGTGTTGTAATTAATTATAACCAAAAACCTAATTAATTATTTGACTGCTCAAAATGAAACAGTCACAAGAGTTTTGGGATAATTGTAACGGAACCATTCAGTGATTGGTATTAAGAAAAATAAGTTTGCAGCAAAAAGTGCATCGAAAGCAAAAGCTGAAAAAGTCAGGCTTAATTAAAGACAGGCTATACAATAAATGCATGTAAGTAGGTATACTCTTATTTACAAACAACTAACAACCCTCGTGGCTTTAAAAGCATGCTGTACAGTGTACAACACCGTTTGCGTGACACAAAGCGTTACAAAGTAACTAGTCTCATAAAACAACCCATGCAAGTTATCCCATGCAAGTATCAAATAATAATTGACATCGTTACTTTTCCATTAGAAAACCGAGTTTCATGCATAACTAAGATAAAGGAAATAAATGCAAAATGGAAAATGGAAAGGTGATAATGATGCTTTCATGATTGCTACCAGTCTAGAAAGCCGCTCATAATAAAATTTTGTTTTAACGGTGACTTGCGATCGAAGCCATTCCCAAGAAGCAAACAATCTGAGAAACAAATTAATTTTTATAATGAGTTTGAAAGATGATCTCTTGTAAGGTTTTACGTACTGTCTCACGCTGAGAGTCGGACAATGAAAATAAAGCTCTATTTTGAGCAGCTGTGACCGCATGATGCGTTTAATTGATCGCTTCATTTATCTTTGTTCTATTTGATCTCGTTTGTGAAAATTAATAGGTATACTGCTCACCTAACAAACTTCATCTTCATGATCCTAAACTACACTGT
>JAHZNB010002491.1:0-17362 GCA_027744295.1 Callyntrura guangdongensis | reverse complement strand
TCAATATAGACCCCTTTGATGTGTTCTTTCCAGGGAAATCATCATGATAGTGCCCTTTTATGTACCTTTATTCAAACTTCTCCAATTACAAAATACCCTTTTTGTCCTGATTGTCGATTCTCTTCTCGCCCGTTCCCTCTTCGCTCGGTCTGCTGATTTTACTTTTGTTGTGCTCGCTCTCGTTTTTTTCAATATGCCTTATGTGTTTTGTAGGCGATGCATGTCTGTGTTGTTGTGTAAGTATTCAGTATATCTTCTATGCCGGCTCTGCTGCTGCGTTCGATTATAGTGATTATTGTTGTTACCATTACATATTACGAATTGTCATTATTCTCAATTTCGTCAAAATTACAGGGCAAGTTCGAGATAAAATGGAGTAATTTAGTTTAAACAACTTTGTCAACAATAACTATTAATTGTATTTAGATTTAAGGAGTATTCATTAGAAAACTTCCAGTTTTGTTTGCCTTAAAAGAATTCTAAATTTACCATTAATACCGTATTTACCCTATTTACTATAATAAACCCCGAGCACAGACTACTTTCCAAACTGATAATTGTGATAATACATGACAATATTCGTATTGCTCTGCATTAGTACATCCCACACAAATTTCAATTTCCGTGCATTATATTGTCAATATTTAAACACGTTCACGAGCGCTTTTTCCTGAAGGGCAACTAGTACTTCAAACTTTTGTTCTGAGCATATGTCTTTAAATTTGTACAGAGATTACCGGATTAAAAAGCATGTTGTAAGCCTCACAGGTCAATATGTCAATTCAACAAACGGTTTGCTGAGAGGGCGTGAAGATATGAAAATTGAAGGACAGATGACAAACTGAACGTCCAATCCCAATGGACGCTGTGTTTGCGGGTCTGGTTATTGTACACAAATGCTATTTCAAGCATACATATGCTCAAAAGTTAGTTTTTAGGTAAATTTGACAGTACCTCCAAAGTCCCTTCGGTCGATAAAATATTGTTCCTTGTTTTAAAAATGCAGCAGCTGTAGATCCAAAAATTGATGCTTTGTGTAGGATGTATTTGTATTCGAGTTACCAAATTGTCGAAAGTTATTTCTTTGGCATTTCCCCATTATAACGTAGCTTGTTTACTCATCGAGGTTATTACGTAGGTGGTTATATACAATATATTATTCTGCGATGCGATCTTATTGAATAATAAACGATATTGGAAAAACTTTTTTCAATATTGTCTCAATTTATTGTCCTGTGTTTGCTTTCTGATGTTTAAGCCTTTGTTCTTCTTTCCAATCAAAAAGGCACTTTTAATCAGCATCATCACTCGTCTTTTCATCCCAGCACAAAAGAAAACTAGGGGAAAAGTATAAAATATCTCTGGAAAAATCGACTTTGTATCCTTTTTGATTTTCAACTTTTTTGTTTGGTAGAGGTACCAACATAACTATATAATATGCATTTGTCTCGTCCACATTTTCTATCACGTCCCCCCATCACCTTTTTTCTCTCTCCACGTGATAGTTAAAAGTAAAATAGAAAAACAACTACTGTCTCCGTCACTGCTGTTACTACCACCATTTTCAAGATCATCTGAAAGATCAATAAAAACTACAAAAAATTGCGTGACCGAGTAACTCAACCTTACCTTATTGTATTTATACGCTGTTGCTAAAAAAGCAACGCTCGGTGAAAAAGCGTGAATGCGAAAAAACGGTCTCATCGTATTCTCTCTTCTCCAGGGATGGTCTCTAGTTACTTAACGACTTTTAAAGGCAATCTACCTACCTGACTCTAAAAAAACGACTGGTTTATATATATGGACTACCTTAACAGTTCTACCTTCTTTTTTCTACTAGCCATATATTGCCTGCCTACCTATTCCGTTTTTCCTTCGTGCTACATTTTTCTCTTAACTTGTATTTTTGGGTAAGCCGAGCAATATGGCACATAAGAGAGGAGTCATAAATGAAAGTTATGATAGTTCATGTAACACCGAAACGAAAAGCGGGTCGTAGAGAGAAAGCCTTTCCCCATCTATATAGAAACTCTAACAGCTCTCACAAAGATGCTGCTACGTTGCTACCTTCATCATCATCACCACAAAATAAGATTTTTTTACTAAAAACTCAGCAATATCAGCAGTAGAAGTAGCTTTAGCTTTTTACTTGACATCGATTTTACTGGTGTGTACACTGCTGCGTGTTAAATGAAAGTTATGATAGTTCATGTAACACCGAAACGAAAAGCGGGTCGTAGAGAGAAAGCCTTTCCCCATCTATATAGAAACTCTAACGGCTCTCACAATGATGCTGCTACGTTGCTACCTTCATCATCATCATCACCACAAAATAAGATTTTTTTACTAAAACTCAGCAATATCAGCAGTAGAAGTAGCTTTAGCTTTTTACTTGACATCGATTTTACTGGTGTGTACACTGCTGCGTGCACTTTTTTTTAGTCATCTCCGTTATAATGATGGTCTGATGGCGTTCTATCTTTTGTTACCCCTGTCAGTAGAAAGCATATTGCAAAATGTATGTAATTTGACAGGATTATTGTTATTAACGCTACCACCAGGTTTCTCGCACTTGATTCTAAAACAAACAAGAAGGGACAGCGGAAAAAATGAACACGTTGGTCGGTGGGTTATTGTGAAGTATCTTTCCCAGGCATGATTTCTTTTTGAACCGTAAAACTACCTACACAAGTACGGTTTAGTTTAGATCTCGGGAGATGTCTATGTACACCATACCCTGACAACTATAGGACAATAGAATCGACTCACAAGTTGTCCGAGTATGGGTTTCTATGATTGTACCATATGAACTTGTGTAATACCTTCCTATTTCCATATGCGAAACGGTTTTCCTACGCACATAAGTACCGGGTGGAACTAATTGTGAGATTCTGTAATTCTGTTTCTAACATTTTTATTAGTTCACGTGCGTCAAATGGTAAGTTTGAGCGAGTGGTAGCATAAAATTCGATTGAATCGAACTCGGTAATAATAACGACCTTCTTAACAACCAGGATGTACCGATTGCGTAATGTTGACACTGATGACAGCTTGCCGCCCTATTTCAATGCATAAGAGCTGTTTTCACAGTTGAAAGAGGATTATTTTGCAGTGCATACACCAAACGTCAGTAGCTGCATTAGGAAGAAATAATTACAAAAGGAGACATAGGGGGTTGAGTATATCAATAAAAGGGTTACGAAAGCGTAAATGGGCTCAAGGGGATCAGTCTATTGCACAGCATGCCATTCAGAGCGGTTAAAAGAATACTAGTTGAAAATATAGTGGAAAGAAAACAGTGATTATCTGAGAGCACTGGGATTCCAATATTGTTATACGGGATGCGGGATAGGAATATCAAAAGCAATTACGGTTCTTATAAAACAAAAAGCTCTGTAGAGGTATCTTGATTTGAGGAGAATCGGGTTCAATATACATCTTTGTACTGATGAATTTCGGTTAAAAAGCAATTTATGTAGTTAAAGAAAAAGAGTGGAAAGATGCTGGGAAAATGTTAGGGAGTTTTTTATGGCATGTGAATAAGCCTAGCAGAGATTTTGAATTTTTGTTTGAGCTTGGTAAATCTTAGTCGTGTTTGAGCTTAACTCTACTCATGATGTAATGGGCTATTGAGTCTTCGAGTATCAGTTTACATCAAGGTTATACTTTAAGAAATAAGAAGACAGAAGAAATAGGGGAAAATAGTCCAAACGTAAATACTAAGAACAACCCTGAAAGAATTTTTCACTTTCAAAATAAGGTTAAACATCAAAGGGAAGCGCACACAAGGTCGATAGTAAATTACCTTGGATCCTTTCCTCGGAAATATCGAGAAACTTAATTAGAATTTATACTTCGGAAAAAACCCTGCAGCGGCATATAAAAATAGCCAAGGTCAATGATTACATGGTTTGTTTGTGAGCAAAACATAAAATGTTATTTTACTCAAGATGATCGACGATGTAATGTTTTATTTTCATGATTTGGTAATAAATCCGGGTAAGATATCTCATTCTTTCAGGTAATTTCAATAGATGCAAAAGATAAGGTTGTTCGTTTTCCTTTTAATTTTAGATCACCTTGACTTTTTACGTGGAGAGGTAATTTAAATCGCAGCTGGTCATTCAAAATATATTATGGGGATACTGGGAGGTTGTAATGTATGACTATAGCGAGAAGTGACTTAAGTACAAAAAGTGTGCTACGAATTAGGTCGACAAAGCATCACAACATTTTACCTTGAACAACATTTTACGCTTTAGAATGGAAGGAACTTTGAGACTTTCAATATATTTCCTTCGTATCTTTCAACCATAAATAAATTCACCCTGTCAAATAATGCATTTGCTCATTGATGCGTGCAGTATAACTTTTATATAAAAAAGAATTTTTTCCGGAGGATTAGTTTACACATTTATATATTGTGTTTTAACTTAGCGAATTGAAAATTCCATTTTTATCATGTGCATTGGGTAGGTTGTGTAATCAACATTAACGTACACAATCAGTCTATTCGCAACTAAACAACCCGTTTTAATTCCGACTACATTCATGTCTTTGATGTCATAAGACGATACAATCCTTTTAGAAAGCTTGTCTTTGAAGCATACACGTAACGGAATCTATTCCGGCACGAAATAAACTGTGATCACATTTCAGTTTCGATTTTTTAGGATTGCTCCTTTTCACTTTCCATTTTGGTACTTTGGCAGAATGAAAATTCCAAATTAGCAGATTCTATTCCCAGTTTTACCATCTATGTTCCACTCTATTGTCTGTATAATATCAACTTGTCACGAGTGACAAAACTTGAACAAAACAATCCAGCTTATTAAAAGAAACTAACCTATTTCACATTTACATTCTCTCTTTTCATTCGTTAAAATTATGCATAGAATTTTCACCAACTCCCATTCAAAATCTCTCCACTTTTTTTTCGTTATCTTCCACACAGCATTGTATGTCTCTTCATCAAAAACTCTATCTATCTATCTGTCTCTCCTCTCAAATTTCAATCATAATAAAACCCCGTATACCTCTCGAGAGCATAGAAATCGACGCCGATGAAACTCGCTTATTTGCACTTTTGAGATGACTATGAGTTGTTGGCAATCTAGAAAATGGTAAGATTATACCATCATTCCGTCTGACAGATAAGCACCATACAATCGTAGCCTCTTCGTCATTATCGTCATCCCTCGTAGTAATTTTATCACCACCATGAACATATGCATATTTATGAAAAGACTGAACATTTTCAATTTTAGCTACCACACACACCCCAGAGAGAACTTCTCATCGTCGCTTACACGACTTCTCATTCTTTTTCAATCAACCTTTTTTTCTCATTTTGTCGTCATCGCCCTCTCACGCCGTCGTATTTAATAAAACACCATTCCTTCATCATTTTGGTTTGCCTTATGCAAATACAGAAAGCTCGAGAGAGCTTCATCCAACTACCAGCAGTAGTTGTAAAATCCTACACATCACAATACTTATAAACCCTACTAAACTGATGGGTTTGATCAAATACGCTATCATATATACAGCTGGGTATGTGTGTGTGTCTCCCGAAGCTCAAGCAGATGATAGTGAAAGGCTTAAAGGTTGTGCCATCCTCACATGGTAGTTATCTGTTTTGTCGTTCTGTTCGTACGTGTGTGTGTCTGTGTTCATTACATTTTATTTAAAATGAAGGCTCAATCATTCAACAGTGCTG
Organism: Callyntrura guangdongensis; assembly: GCA_027744295.1. Lineage (NCBI taxonomy): Eukaryota > Metazoa > Arthropoda > Collembola > Entomobryomorpha > Paronellidae > Callyntrura > Callyntrura guangdongensis. Next base: position 11,643 of record JAHZNB010002491.1, on the reverse strand, counting down.
TGATGCATGCATATGCATGCCAGAACTGAAGTGCCAACTAAAGCACATATTAAAAGACTATTTTCTCTGCTTTCTCTCTTGTGACTCTTGTGAAAGCTGAGAGAGAGATAATAATAGAAAGAAAAGGGAGGACGGGTTACCACGTTTTCGTGGTTGCTCCTGCTGCTGTTGATGCCTTTATAGCAGTGCCAGTGCAATATTATTTTTTCGCTGCTTTTCTACAATATAACTATGTATATAATTATCTATATGTGATACTGTTTCCACGCTTTTCCTCTGCAATAATGAAGTGTATATAAAAAAATTGCACCCTTGTACATAATATACTTTTTAATACCTTCCCTCCAGGTACTACGTACATAATCCACAAAACGAAAAAAAAGTCGAGATGGAGCACGTACATACCTAACGTGAAAACACAGAGCAGGGCATAAAGAGTTTCCACTCGCTCGACATGAGAGAAATAAAAAGAGAGCTTATTTTAATACCCCACAGGGACTAGTTTCATTCTGTCAGGGAATGTGTCTAGGTACATTTCTCTAGTTGTGATGAGATGATGACGATGTGAGGGAGCTTTTTATATTTAATACATGACTGCTTCCAATATTAGCCTCAACCCAAGGTGGCGGTAATAGACATACAGCAACTGGCAACGGGAGTACTTAAAATATTTTTTTGGGATATACATCTTCTAATAATAATGATAAACATAAAAAATCTTATAGTTTTCCCATGACCGGAAGGGACCATCCCGTATAGAAAAATTCTGCGTACATTTGCATACATCATGCAGCGGTATTTATGCATATCCGTACTTTATCAAGGTATCTACCATAAAAACTGACTATTTCTACCTTGTGAAAGTTGTTACATTTGCACACACACACGCAATAGGTAATAGAGTGGTGTTCATTTTTTTCACGACCTAGTTTTCTTACTTGTGGCTTCTGCTGTTTACCGGGATGTCTCAGCCTGCTTTTCTATGGTGCTATTATCATCGTCCTCTCAGGCATGCACGTTTGTATAGATATCTCACCTACTGCTAACGATGCGCAACGTCCTTTCAACAATGAATAGAAACTCTGTAAATGTGGCACAGCGTACAATAACGACTGCAAAATGTGTCGTATAGAATGAAAATACTATATACCCATCACTAAAGGGCATACCAACACGTGTATACTATTGGCATTGTCGTTACTTCAAATTCCAGATAAAATTTAAGCTTGTATTATTGATCACAAGACAAGCTTCTACTCTTTTTCGAGGGAATTGGATTTTTAAAGAAAAAAATGCCCTCGTCTAAAACTATATTTTTTGTAAAAAGTAGTTGTCTACCAGCAGGTAAATATCGCAATGTAGATAGGTCAAAAAACAGGTGGGTACTCACAATAAACTATTATTAGGTAGTATAGGGCGAAATGGTACACTTCGGTAAGTCTGTGTGTATGTGTGCGTGCATGTGCAGTGAGTAGGAGAAAATGATGAGGAGGCGAGTGAGAGAACGATAGTAGTAGAAGTAAATGGGATGTAACCTTGAACAAGGATGTGGTATAATCTTCTTTGCAAGTTCATTTTTTATCTTACTTGTAGAAAAGCAAGGAAATAGTTCCCTGTGGTGATGGCGGTCGTTGTGTAGTGTGTAACTGGAATTCTGGTTGGTTTTTTTGTTTTTTGTTACTGGGGAAGAAGTAAGTGGTAAAAGATGGAAAAAGAAGAGAGGTGGCAAGAGGGAAATGGGATCTGGTGATTTGAGGAAAGTAGTTGTCGTGTCGTTCGTTTGCTCGTTGTTCGTGAGTAAAATGAGTAGTCTTGTTACAGTTACTAACATGGTCACAATCTAAAGTATGCCTGTGGGAAAAGTTGGCATTGACTTGACACGCACACATGCTTGGCTGGTCTAATGATAGGGAATTTTAATGAGGTTTTTAGCTACATTATTACCAAAGGTGGAGAAATATAAACGACGCTGGCATTACAAGTGACTATCTAAATGGGACAGGAAAAACGGCTCCCTCCCGTTATATAGCCAATCGAGGGAAGCCTAAACAGAGGAAATAAATGGGTGGTAAAATGGACACAGGGTTTTAGGTACATGATTTTGAGACATCTCTTTAGTAGCTGTATTAGTGCCGATGTTCATTTAATCTAATTATGCGCTCTTCTTAATTATTGCTTTGGTTGAAAATTGGAGTCACTCTCATTATCTTTGGTTATTCCAATTAAATGTTTGTAGAGATAGGCATAGGTACGTAAAAAGTTTACGCAACCGGCTTTTAAACAAGAAAAACATTACCTGAGTATTTCACAACAAGTTTCCCCTTTGCAACAATAACAAACTGGTAAAGTATAGGGTAGGGACTACAAGCAAAATTTTTACACAACTAACTATCGACTTGTGCCCTTGGCAAAGTGGTCAGTAGTCAGTCGTCAAGAACGTGGCTGCAAAGCTGAGCCCAAATCATCAACTTTCCAGAGTAGTCATACAAAAACAGCTCTCAAAGGACTACACCATCACCACCAACAGTACCACTTTATCCTTGTGTAGTGTAATCTTTTTCCCCTTTGTGAAAGCAAGCTTTCCCCTTTTACAACTCAGCTCAAGTTTATTCCACAACGTAAATCAAATCGCTACAAGCTACAAATATTTAGATGAGTGCACGAGAACCGTAGTTTTTAAATTTATAAACGGGCTAATGTTCAACGGAGCCGGAAGGAAGGGACGTTATCATTTTAATGACTCAAAATATGAACAAACTGAAGTAAAAATTATTAAAGGATAGGTTGCCAAATAAATATGCATGAATAGTTAATATTGTATTCGTCATAAAGACAAATGCCACTTGAATATACGTACTTGACAGTTGCTTTTGAAATACGCGAGTATTTTGTTGTCGGGCTATAAATATAAAAAATATGTTAGCTTTAGCAATCCCTTTCACAAAGTTGCAACAGTGTAAAAACGGATAGCCGAGATCCTTTTGCAATCCTCCACTCGCATATTCAAAATAGAAAGTTTCGTTACACAAATTATACCAGAAGCAACGTTCATGCTTTTTATTTAATCTGTAACCGTTGAGTAGTTTGAAAGAAAAAGCAACCTTTTGTATTCACAGTAGCACAGAAACATGGCGCATTCCTCACTGTTTTTTATCATGTGTAGCTGTTGTTGCGCTTTTTCTCTCTAAAAAAGTAATCAAACCGAGAGATAGAACGGAAACCGAAGGAAAAAGGGAGTCAGTATGGTTTAGCCATCATAACCAGATCATCAGCACGAAATTTTAGCCCCTTCACAATGTAAAGAGAAAAGGTCTTGTATATTATATAAGACACACACGCGGTATCTGTTGCTGCTCGGCTGTTTGTTCTTGCATTGCTGGCGGATTATTATAGAGTATCGTTTTTACAAACCAGACTGCTCTCTCACAGGAGTTCTCATCTCACAGTAGTGGTGCTGGTGTTTCTTCTTATTTCTACGCCGTTGTTTCTCTTCCCGTCTATAATACTTTGGTATGTAATTAAAGAAGGATTATTTGCCGAGGGAATTTTCTCCGCTTTCCCTGCATTTAGCTTTTCATTCGCCGTTATGTGAAGATTGCAGCTGGTAAACGGTTTAAATGTGTAGACACATGTATTAAAATATATTATTAACTTGTATAACTACTACGTTGTCCAAGGTTTGTACTTTGGGATAGATAATCAGAAATGATTTAATAGTGGCCATTAGTGTATGTAAATACACAAGGAAGCACACAGCGAGGGTGAGAGAAAAGATGAGAACTAGAAGCTGCGATCACGATCGACCTTCTCTGCCTTGCTCCTATCTGCCCTTAATAGAAAATCCCTTTCGTTTTCATTTCGAAAGGAAATGAAATGACGAAAATTTTAGTCGGGAAGTAAGCGAAACTTTCTTTTAGGGCTAGTTTCATGTCATTATACAATATTCAGAAGGGAAAGCATAGAATCATCATTACGGATTGCCGTCACTTTCATGTATACTTAACACACAAGCTGAAGAGGAGAGGCGGATATGCAAAATTATTAATTTAATGTTTTTGCAATTCAAGTGTATACTCGGAGACTACGTATTGCCGCTTTCCGTTTTCAGGATATCCTTTTACGAGGAAAGAGAACAATTTTGGGATTGCATTATACATATAGCGTACCTTTTCATTTAACATTATCTGGCCGCTGTTTACACAACGAAATAATATATAGACTACTCAGCTGTTTAACTATACAAGTTGTTTTGAGCTAGGATTCTTGCTTTCATAAGAATGCTTTGCTTTAGTTGGAGAAAAAGAGCTTCTAAGAAAGTTGAATCCCGGTTCGTTTATAATAGATATTGCTGTTTCAGTGGTACAATATTTCTTCACTGGGTAAGGGCTTTTCAAAAAACTTTTTTGGGTACTTTAAATCCTAATATATACACTCAACGGAAAGTTTTTTGGGACGCAGCTCACCTCCATACCTATACAGACCAACTGAAGAAACGAAAGAACGATTTTGCCAGCAAATTATAGTTGCCAGGATTTTTTCCTTTTATACGTAATGTTCTATTCAAATACAGGAACAATTTTGAACAGGCTATATGTTGCTTGTTGCTCCCAGGTTGCTTTTCACTAGTCAACGAAATAAATGACGAATTATATGAATGAAGTTGTTGTTTCATTGTTAATTTTGGCAGTTTACTACTACTAATCCATGTTAAAATGTTTTCATTATGCATAGCAGAACTACACGATAAATAAAGTGGAAATGGTGATGATAATTAATGCTGCACACCTATACTGCCAAGTAGTGTTCAGATTACCTATTGAAATATTAGCTTTCCTATTTCTATGTGTCAGATTCATCCTCCTTTTACCGTTTATCAGGTCGTCCTTGGAAGTTCTCTGTCTATAGCTCACGAGTATTGCATTTCAACATAACATATAGAATGGATTTATGACGACCTACGATATCGTTGATGTCGTTTTCATTTGTATTTTGTTAAAAATTATTTTATTTCATTTCATTTTTCTGTTTCTGAATTGAAAATAACAAACGACCACCCGCAAATTCAACAGCAGACTCTATGAAATCAATAAAAAATTGACCATCCACAAAAGTAAAAAAGGAATTACAGCAGCATGCATGACAATAAACAATTCCAGTCCACTTGTAAATGTAATGCATGCTACCGTAATTCTGTTTTTGAATTTGTGGGTGATCGTTATTTTCAATTCAGAAATACAAAATAAAATAAAATTCAATAAAATAAATCCATTATATTTTATGTTAGGAAACACCTACTATTTTTGTACTAAATTACCTTGAATATTTGTTATGAGCACCGGTTAGAATAATTTGTAGCCATAAAGGCTTAATAAAAGCCACCGCTGCATTGGTACTTAATAAGCTATTAATATGATAATAATTAACTTCGTCACAAATGTGCATGCTTTTTGTTGGCATTTTGCTGCCTGGGTGGTCAGCCATAGTCATCCACCGTTGAAATTCAGTCAAGAAAACCGAAGTATAATCTTGAGCAATAAATCAACAAGTTTTCTTCATAGTTTTCTTTAAAAAAATCATATTCCACTGGAACTACTTCTCTAAGGCATTAAAAGCAACCAACCAAGTCATGTAGTATTCATTCCACAAATTGTTACATATTTTGAAAGGACAAGTAAGAATATCGTTATATCAAATAAATATCAACATCATGTACATTACTCATACTCGCTTTTTACACGAACCCACACGCAATTTCCCCCCAGCTGACAAAGAACTTATAAGAGATGTGGTTCTGAAGGATAAAAAATGGAGTCAGGTAGTACACCAAGTCAGACGAAAAGAAGTAAAGTCAGTAAAATAGTGGAAAAGACCCTGATAAATTTTCCAAAAAAGTAGAATCGCTGGAAACATTTTCTTACTTTACTTTTTCTCATCATAACTGGTAATAAAATGTCATAAGTTTTATGTTGGATTCAACGGATTGTGCCACATTTTATTTTTTTTACCAAAATGTTGCCGACTCGTCGTCGTATGGGTACTTTTCTGATTGCACTAATAATTTTCGTTGCATGGAAGAAAAATGTCTGCCAGATTTTCCTGCATGGAATTGGAAAGATAGTCAACAACTCACGTTCATGTCTTAAATATTTTTTACTGTGTCATACCATAAGAAAAAAGTCACAAAATGATTATGTACGACAATACTTATCAGGGCTGGTAAATATAATAAGCAAACCCTACCAATACGGTATATATTATTTACATGTCTTGGTGAAAAATTTTCATTTGTTTATTACATGATGATTCAACATTCAACACTGTTTAATTATATTATTAAATTATTCTTTTAGAGAAAACTGCCTTAATATGTATTTAATACATTAAAGGCTCAAAATTCATCGGCAGAACTAGCGCAATTGCACACCACATCACATCCCATTCTTTGTTAAACCTCACCTCTACTCTGGTAACGGGTTTTTAGACTCTGCAAGGAGCAGTGAAGAAAAACTTTAGTTTTTAGGCTACTACAAACAAAACGAAAATTATGGTCAAGTACTTCACATCTTGGGTTTCACAGGCATTTCTTGTCTACAGCTTCATCGATAACGTCACAATCCTGAAAATTAACACTGCGCTAATCTAGTTTGAACAGAATTTTTTCAAGGTTTACTTGTTGAATTTAGAGAGCAGATTTATTTTTAGAAAATGAATGAATTTTATCAGAAAATAAGGATGTGCAATTTTTATAATTCTGCATATGTATACTTTTTGTTATATCCATATTGTACGTGTAATAAGGAACTTTTTTAAGTATAAAATACATTAAAACGATCTTCTTTTCCCGATACCCCAAAATTTATAACCACATGACTTACTCTTTTGATCTAGTCAAGCATGCAAACTGGAATATCAATTTGTTTCGGTTTCGGAAAATTGCTGTAAAAATACATGCATATACCGCGTGTTGACTTCACTAAACTCAATTCCATTCAATTTAATTCATCAACACTTGCTTACAGGGCGAAGAGTAATATTTTTAACATACCTATACCATATCTCTGCATGATTATAGAAATAGATGTATGTAGGGATATCACCGGATTTAGTACTCAAAATCCCACATCAATCCATTTCAAATGACATCCTCTACTTTTCCTCTGCTCCATCCAACCCAGGGAAAGTAGCATCAAGGCAGTTTTTACAAAAAAGCACAGTGGAAACAAAGCTTTATGAGGATTTACTCCAAAATCCCATTTCGAAGGCCGAACAGGAAAACTTACGGGAAAGCAATAGAAATGAAAATAAATGAATCAGCCAACAAAAAGCAAAGACCACCACTTTTCCCCAATCCTTCTTTTATTTACTAACAAACGAACCTTTCCCCATAAACATATCAGATAACATTTCGTCTCAAAACGAATTGAAATACAACAGCAGTGGCAACAACAACAACACCAGCAACAAAATTCGAACATTTATTTTTTGCCTGCTGTGCAATAGCCGTTTGCACCAAGTATTGGCTTATATTATCCGAACAAACCAAGGCTATATATACATTTCCCTTCATCGGCTTATTTACCTCGTCGGCATGTGTTCACCTAAGGGACCAAATACTTCGTATATACAAAGTTATCTTTAGCACTTCGTCTCTGGTTCTACTTTTATTACCCGCAATTCAATGCCACTGCATTTCGTCTATAATGCGAAAAAAATTATTTGGATATGTAATACCCCCAATGAGAAAATATGTACATATTATTTGTTCTTATTCGGTTATGTGCGTATGCTGTTTCAAATGTACTGTCTTCTTTGACCTATCCAAAAGGAGCTCAGTAAAACCCTGGAGTTCGAGAAAAAACTAAATAACTCAAACATAAGCCATGAAGGTGATAAAACCCAGTTAAGTCTTGCTCTAGCACGCCAACAACTAACAAGGAGGAGGAAACGGTTAGCTGTTGCTGCTGCACAGAAAAACGAAATTTCTCCCTTCGTCTGCGACTCTTCCAAGCTTGATAAAATGCTTTGTAAAAAGAACCAAGAATGAAATGTACGAGCGCTTGCATGCATGAACATCCACAACACAACTTTTTCTCGACTACTTTCCTCTTTTATTCCCGATCTTTTGCCTCCCTCTCTCGTCTTGCTCTCTTTTGGTTATTTATGGGATGAAGCACAAGGGACAAAAAAGGGAAAATGGATTGGGTTTGAGTGTGTAACGAGTACATATTATAATGTACCGTGTACCAAATAGATAGTCCCTTGGGTAGTAGCACCACCACGTCGTGCTTATCTGCTGAAAGGAGTACAAGAACCACCAACGGTTTAACGGGAATTTTTGTTACTACGTTTGGGTAAGCATGTATTGGTCAGATTGACCGTATAAAACGCCAAGAAGAACAACAATATGGCTTTCTAATAATAAAAGAGCAGGAACGCAAGACCCACACATGTATAGGAGAAAGATGATGGGTGAAAAGAAGTACTAGGATGGAAATACAAAATGCTAGAAACATAGTAGCAAAGTAGTAGCTAGTAGATGTGGTATTCAATGGGTCTTTGTAGAGAAGATGAGAATGGATCCAATTTCCAATTTAGACTTGCCTCCCTCTCCTCCTGCCAAAAAAATGCAACTTGTTCGACAGGATAGTGATAGGAGAGAGACCAAGATGGATGAATAGGTAGGTACATTACACGAAGTGAGGTTGTGTACTCAACGGACAGCACCACAAAGACATTTTACGCTCCTTGATGGACTTTGAAAATGGGAGCAGTCATAGTCATAGCTGCAGTCGAGTTAGTCCAAGTAGTGCATATGTCGGTGGTGTGGTAAAAAGCGTAATGATGATGATGATGATGGTTATGATGATACGCCAGATACGGGGATCGTGGTGTCCGCTTTCATGGGTATTGAATATGTGATCTTTAGGTGTTCTCTTCTCTCTGTGCTGTCGTATTTTTTTCTCAAATTGCTCCACTTTTGGAATAACATGACTAGCCACTTGGCCACTACAGAGATATACATAACTGCCGTTGTTATACGGGGTTTAGGGGGAAGTTTGGTTATGCAATTGGAGGAGGCAAGACAAAGGTATTAATGTATCCGTAATATAAATATACAGTACTAGTAGGAACCTATATAGGGAAGTGAAGTGGCACCAGTAGTCGAGGTAGTAGTAACTCGACGTATCCTTTGATCCGCATTGAGCATTTCATTGAATATGGACAAGGGAATTAAATGGAAATGATCTGACATGAGAACAGAGTGGTGCAAACTCGACTGTAAAGCAAAAGTTGCTCTTTTGTGGAATACCTACGTATTTATAGACGACTAGTCATAATCAAGGGAATTAAATGGAAATGATCTGACATGAGAACAGAGTGGTGCAAACTCGACTGTAAAGCAAAAGTTGCTCTTTTGTGGAATACCTACGTATTTATAGACGACTAGTCATATATTAAACGACTACATATTAAACAGCTGGAGAATGTGGATTTCAAATTACTCGAGGTTCGAGGTATGTGCAGCCTATTGCCAGAACATGAAGAGAACTACGATATAATATACAGATTGTGATAGAGTCGGATTTACCTGATACTTGTACTAGTTCTCCTGTTTAACAACGCTTTTTCCAATTTGCTTCGTATTGACCACTGCGTGAGACCTATTTCATCATTTTTATTTTTGGCTTCTTGTTTCTCGATTTCATTTTCACTCGTCTCGTGTATTTTTCATATTAATTTTTGAGCAGATGCTTATAAAAAGCGTTAGCTAATAATTACATATGCGAAGTACGGATAGAGGGATTTCAACCAAAACGACGCTCTGCTATGACTCATGCACTAGTAACGTTATTACAGTGTGAGCATTATGCTAATTTTCATTGCTACTTATCGTTTTGCTTTAACATTTTTGAGTTTTCTGCCATGTTTCTCTTTCCATGCAACTTACGGTATGAGGTTTTTTGGATTATCTAGAACCATAAAGTAGTGCTCTCTAATAATACCCGTCTTCATCGGAACAGGATGATAGATACATATCATCAATTTCATCTAGAAAATAAATCAAGCAAAAAATATGCAGAATTTTTTTAGTATGTACATAGAAAAGTGAAAAAGTATTAAAGCCAATTTGCTACCAAATAGCGACTCATCATATTTCTATGAAGTCTTTAATGAAAAATGTTTAACAGTGGTTTGTGAGTAGTGTATACATGATACATTCTTCGAAAAAATTGTCCTCTGAGAAAAATAGACTACATAATGTCATACCCTCATTCCCTCCCCCTTTCTCATTTTCGCCATCATCGGCAACTTTTAAAATTATTGCTTTTTCTTGGTACTTGCTTTCTAAGAAACTGATGCATTTATGATCAAATCTTGTAATTTCACGGTTTACCGTTTACCCGTGCTTAAATGAAAATCATTGAGAATTATCAGGATAAAAAAATGTGTCAAAATCGTATGATCGAAAAGGATACGGCCTTGCTTGCCTCTCGTTTATTGCTCCACATGTTCAATCGTCGCATATTCTCGATAACACTCGTTTTGTCGATTATGCCGTCATTGACTTGGGAGAAGTGCTCTAGTACCGGTACCTATGTAACTTATACGTGAAATGAATCATGAACATGGCGGCATAATATTTCTCTCTCTCTGTGCCCTCAAGGTTGTTTGTTGCTACCACTTTCTTGGTGAAGCTTTGATATCCAGTAGTGACCTGAAAGTATTTGTAATTTTCTGTATTTTACCAAGTAAAAAGTAAAAAAGTTTTACAGAAACGTGAATGAACTTTCACCAATGTCTCTATATATTCGGGTGAAGCCGACCAAAGCTTTCTTTTGTTGCTGACGGTGCGACGGCACTGGCGGCAGTAGTGTTAACAGCTGATAAGATTTGTAGTCTGGTTATACGAATTTTTCCCCTTTTCTTTACCGTTGCTTGTATTTTACCAAAGCAAAAAAAACTGAATTTATTTCTGTGCTTTATCAGATATTATATTCGTTTCTACTCTCTAAAAGCGTAGGTTGAAAGGAAGAAAAGAAAAATGATATACCTATTTGGTAAATTGATTTGCTGGTTGTAGATAGTGAAGGTTGTGGCTCCGTTAGTTGTATAGTGGTTTAATGGATGTAATGGACTTTTTCTTTTTATTTCACAGAAGACTTATGCCCGTCAGTGTCATTACTGGGCATTTCTTATTGTCATTGTGAAGTAATGAAGGTATCTGAAGAGTGACGAAGGTCGTTTATATTAAATTTTTGGATGTAGGAATTCCATGTGTGAAAACGACGGGGAAAAACCTTCACCGCGGGTCACGGACGTAATGCACTTTGGGTACTGATGTGTACCGAAAATGCTTCTCTACTGTTATGAAAGGAACAACACATTGAGTGCACATTTTTTGTCATAAATAAACTTTTTCGGCAGAATCAAAAAGAAACGACATAAAGACAGAACATACATACAGAAAAAGAACATGCATGTTATGTACATGTTATGAACATGTGTGACAGACATTTTTGAACACAGACGCCAAAGAAAGAATGTTAAGCAGCCTGCTTAACAGAAAAGAGCAACTTTTCTAAAGCGAAATCTAATCAAAGATGACTGGAGAATGGAATCAAAGTGAAAGAGTCATGAAAG
>JAHZNB010002490.1:0-17632 GCA_027744295.1 Callyntrura guangdongensis | reverse complement strand
GTCACGTGTACAGCACTATACATGGGTAGGGGTACCCCCAGCACTAAACATGGGTAGGGTACCCCCTATCATTATACATGGGTAGGGGTACCCACCACCACTCCTCCACCACACCTTTTTACCATTGCCATACCTATTAATGTATTTCGCCCTATCTTCCAATGCTAAAGTGACCCAAACTTCTACGCTTCACTTCTACTGTTACCCTTATATATAAAATTTGAAAATCCCCCATAAATTGGCCAAAATTCATTTTGACAAAAAACTGATTGTAACATCGTAATCAGCATTAAAAAGTGATCTAAAGCTGATATTTTATTTGCTGTACATTTGACTACACCTCACGCCCTTTCCTAGTTAGTGACAGTTAGAGGTATTCACTTATTAAGGGCTACACATTGCTAACCACAACTACCAAATGAGGGGATTGAGTCGTAAGGAGCTCACAATTTGAATTTACATAAAGAAAGAATCCTGACGACAATGGGGTGATATTTTTCCTTTGCTGTCTAATTCAAAATATGTGGAACTTGTGAATGCGCGTATGCTTGGTTTTGTTTATCCAATTATTCGGATATATCCAATGCATACTTGCATCTTGTAGTCAAACTCTTGGTTTAAAATTAGTGAAAGTTCACGGACCACAGGTCAGAACTGAATATAATAAGATAATGTATATAAATATAATATAATAAAATAAGCCTTATATATATTTATGCAAAATGACCGTATGTCAGGTAGTGCTAATGTTCTGTGGATCAGCAAATAAGCATACAATTGTAATGGCCTATAAGTGAATCGCAGAGCGCAAGCGAAGTACCTTTGTATACCTCTCACCAGGGATGATCCCGACCTGCTGCACAGCTCCGATGGTCGCCATTAGTAAAAACTAAGTAATTCGGATATGCTGATTACGAATATGAAGTCAGTTTGCTGTAAAACTGACATTTAATAATAATTCAGAACAATTTAAATTAAGACAACCGCGCGCTTGCATCTACGTACGTACGTATGCATGCACATCAACCAAGCACATGACCCGCCCTCTACTCGAAATCTTAATATGTAATATATGCAGCATTTCAGAATAATTTGACATGCCAGTAATCAATATGCTACAAGCAAAAGCGAAAAGTGTTCAGTCTTACTAATATGTACTACCATCCGTTTTGATTCTTTTCTGGTTATGAATTCAAACATTTATTCAAACAGTAAGCTAATTCAACAATATACATAACAAAATTAAATGGAAATCTGGAAAAGACTACAATTATAGTATATTTATTTTGTATAAAAATAAAACGCAATCACATGTAAGTGTTAAAAATAACTGTAATAAGTACGTTTAATAAGTAGTATAACTCATTGAGTAAATATTTTGTGGTAACAATATGAACGAAGTTCGAAAAATGGCACAACTTTAAATTACATAGGATGATAGTGATATTTATTTAAAAAATGAGAAAGGCAAAAGTAATTTCGGCAATGGCTACAGCAAATGAAGGCATCGCAATCACAATCATCCTCGTCACAATCCTTATCATCAATTTCAATTAGTATGTCATTGACATTCATGAAATAACCAGGCCGATTGTCTGTATATCCGCATGCGTACCAGCAATATTGAAGCATAGGTTTGAAAATAGGAGCGTGAAACTAGTTGTAAATAAGCGAATGCATATCTAAAACATCTTGTCGTTGTTCCAAATCCAACTGATTTTCTTCTTACATCAGTCGGTAAAATATTCTCCTGGAATTCATCTTGTTCTCTCGAAAAAAATAAACGTCTAAAGGCTGTATCCACGGTGTTGTGTGAGCTGGAATCTGATGACAGCTATGTATGTTTCCATTTTCGTAAAGACTAGGATCAGTTTGGCCTGCCCATGAGTCATATATTAAGACAATTGTTTTCTCAAGGGTTCATGTTTGCAACATAGGTGTCCAACCAAGTCCTCATAATTCCTTTATCCAGTTTACCAGACCTAGAAACGCTTAAATAAATGTTGTCAGGAGTTCGGAGTTTCTTTTTAACATTTGGTCCAAGTTTTCCACCAGTTTCCTGAAGACAGATTAGCATCTTGGGAGGTAGTTTCCCCTCCATAGAAATTAATGGCATGACAGAATAGCTATGAGAAACAGCATTCATAGACTTAACAAGCATTAATGTGTCCTTTTCTCCTTTCTTCGACAAAGTTCGAAGATTGCTGTGCTCGTAATTAAAACCTGATTGATCGAAGTTCCAAATGCTTTTTGAAGAAATTCCAGCGCATGACTCTTTAACTCATTCAACAAAAGCATCTGCACTTATCTTCAAACTTTCTTGGTTCAGTATTTCTGCTCGCGTAGTTAGCTTTGTAATTTTGCGTGAGACAATTCGGAATTTCTTCTTCACAAGGTACAACCAATGGCGAGACGCAGTGAAGTCAAGATCAAGTTCGCGTGCTTTCTTGATTCCCCATCTCCGCAAGTCACGTTCTGAAATACAATGAAAGGCTGCTCGTGCTTCCATAAACTTCTCCCTAACAAATGCTTTAACCTTTTTTAATTTATCAAATTTTGTCCCATTTTGATTTATAGACGAACGAAAACGAGACACAATCTTGTAATTTTGAATTAAGCTGCAACGGTTTCTTGTCTGCCTTAGCTTGTTGTTTTTGCAACGGTCAAAAAATGTCACAACATTCTTCATCACATCAATGGAATACTGGGTTTTTTCAATCTCCGTAAGTTCAAATCCTTGACTAGTTTGCTGAGATTTTGGGGTTTCCGAATCGTTTGTGTCAAGAACTTCCTCAGTGTAATCATTGCTGATGTCTTCTTCCACATCTAAAGTATCCGTTGTTACAATTGAACTGTTATTAGTTGTTATTTCCTCTACTATTTTTGAAACATCATCCAAAGATGCGTAAAGTTGACGGATAACAGAATCTTCTGTATAAGAAAATGACTCCTGAGATCCATATTTGTCTTGGGCTTTCCGAAGCAATAATCGACAATACTCTACCACGGAAGACATCCTGTAAACGAATAAAATCCCAATATTCATATAATAGAACTAATGTCAGTTAGATTATATTAAAACCCCAATAATAATTATACGTAGTATTTCAATAAAATCATAAGATAACTGTATATTTGATAAGCTTAATCACTTTAAAGATGCAAAACACATATACTGAATTCCAAATGAGAAGAGCCTGAAAAATATATAATAGGCGAAAGCCTAATTAAAATACAATTTTTATCGTGAATTATGAGAGGGACGTCATAATTGATGTCCTGTTTTATTGATGTGAACACAGCAGTAGTTCGGAAATATAAGTAAACGACTGAAATGAATTGAAAGGCGGCCAGCTGACTACTGTTTTGGTAGCCTCTTTCGCAGCACCAGGCTTATTTCTGCAGAAATTGATAAACGTACTTTGATTAGTTCAGATCAAGTATTTTCAACGTTGCTTGGCGGATACGGTAGTTTTTTTCATGTAATCCCCGGTTGTTGCGAAGATAGTATTTCAAATAGATAACGGGTGCTGTACTTGGTTGCTATGCATGCATTGCAAGCGCGCGCGCGCTTGTCGTATTTTAAGTTGTTCAAAATTGGTATTAAATGTCAGTTTTACAGCAAAATGACTTCATATTCGTAATCAGCATAGCCGAATTACTTAGTTTAGACTAATGGCGACCCTCGGAGCTGTGGACAGGTCGGGATCATCCCTGGTCAGTTAATTTTAATTGGAGAACCCCTTCTTTGTGTATGATGGGACGTTGTTGTCCCCCATCTCTACAGAACGCTGATATGTCGTATGGTGTGTACTGGGAACGACCTTAGTAAAGACCTCGCGATTGTGTAGTAATGCAGTAGCTTCTAGGTTGACTGGCATCGGGTGCGGAGCGTATTGCCAATTTTTAAATTACCAAGTATGCATATTACCAAGACGTGTATTGCCAAGAACAATATTACCAGAGCGACCTTTATTACCAAAACATGCACAAGAGAATATTGAATTCAAAAGCAACAGTCAAAAGCAGCTCAAGAAACATCAAAAAGTTTGGTAATAAGTGTCTTGGTCATGTAAACAAATTGGTAATTGGAGTCTTGGTAATACAAATTTGGTCATACTAGTAATTGGACATATATATTTTGGCAGTCGTCTCCTAGCGCCAGGGGGTTCGACCCTCCATCCCCCCGGTTCCGCAGCCTATGGCGGTAACGATGAAAATCCTACCATTCGAATGTAGCGTGGGCAGCCTTTTAAAATGACTCTAGAATTGTCACGCAAAAACGAACCGTTTGGAAAAAATGAATTTAGTACAACAAGCTGCTGAGAATACAGCCATCATAACGATTTTATCATGTCAACAACTATATTTAACGATATGCACGGTGACTGTTTAAATACCAAAAAACGGTTGATGGTACATTTAATGCATTCAAATATGGTAAAATCCCTTCTGAAAATCATTGATGACACCATGAGTTGCAATACCTAAACGTATGAAGAAAAGCCAATGTTGGTTGCTCAACAGCAACAGTTACTCTATGCTTGACGGATTGCACTAGTATTTTGCAAGCGTTTTTGCAACTCTAGGACTCACACTTACCTCAACTCTCTTTTAAAACTCAAGCAAAGAATATGAAATTATGAATCGCAGGCCATGACCAACTGTTAACATATGAAGTAATTAAACGATTAGTAAATTCAAACTTAAACGTAATTAAACGATAACTTAAGTGCCGATTACGAAACATGCCACACAAAAAGACTTGTTAACAGTGCTGATTACATTTGATTAATTAATCTAAGTTAATTAATATAATATGATCTGCATATAAACTTATCATAACATATTGATTAGAATTCACTAATTATTATTCATAAACAGCGCATGCAAAATGGGAATAACGAAACAACCGTTACAACATATTTCATAACTACATATTGCGTTTTTATGTTATTAACAAGATTGTTAATTAAATGGGTAATTTTAATGAGTGGAGTCACACATTGACGCTTTCTTATTATTATCCTTACAACTCGCTATGTTTTAGCGTTTAGTTGTAGTCAAATCTATCAAGGTGCTCCACTTATAACTTAATGTCAAAGAACTCAAAAAAACGCGAGATGGGAAAACCAACGGATTTTCTGTTTGTAGCGCTAGTTGGGGTACTATCTGGAGTTCAATCAGGTTTTTAACATTTTCATTTGCTACATCTATAATATTTGTTAAAAGTAAAAAAGACCAACCGTTTTGGTTTTAGTTCGTGCGCACTCATTCCCTCCATATGCGCGCCGCTACCTGCCAACTTTTGATGAGCGGCGTTACTTACCAACGTTTGATGAGCGCCGTTACCTGCCAACGTTTGATGAGCGGCGTTACTTACCAACGTTTGATGAGCGCCGCTACCTGCCAACGTTTGATGAGCGCCGTTATCTGCCAACGTTTGATGAGCGCCGGTACCTGCCAACGTTTGATGAGCGCCGCTACCTGCCAACGTTTGATGAGCGCCGCTACCTGCCAACCTTTGATGAGCGCCGTTATCTACCAACATTTTATGAGCGCCGATACTTGCCCACTTTTGCGAGTCGTGGATTAGTGGGCCCCGTAAGGGATTTGCCGTGTAAACCTGGGTACAAGAAACTGCGAAACGGTGAATGCAAAAGAATTGCGCGGTTTGAATGAAGATTATTAAACCCAAGAAGTAAGGTTGGCAAAGAAGTTCAAGTTTACAAATATTTTGCAAATATTTATCAATCAGTGCATAACTGGTAAATACCTATATTTACTATATTGGTGATTGATGAATAGATTTGATTTAATGTGAAAATGATTATGTTTTACCGTGCGCACATGTTGTGCATAATTGATTGTGTTTAAAATTAAAATACATGTATTGTACAATGTATGATCATATTACCTACGTACCTATACATATTTCGTGTTCGGTTTAAATTTACCCAAAATAATTTGAACTGTTACCGATGACTAATTTTGTCCAAAAAATGAACTTTTATTTAAAGCTCGCTAATACATACTTTTCCTTTGGTATTGTTAAAATATATACTGATAGTACGTTCTCCACCTTAGTGCTGTCCGCAACAAATAAAAACACGGCTACAGGGCTGGAATTGGTAGTAAAAGTTAAAACTAATTACATAATATTATGATAACGATATATCCAATGCACGAATAAGTTTACAAAACAAGACTTTTTTAAAACTTTTTTGACTTGACACCTGGTTGATTGCACCAAAATCTTACCGTAGAAACCATAGTTGGTTGTCCATTGCAACTAAAAGCATTACTATCGTAATGCATAATAGAGCGGTAATTGTAACAGACATTAAATGTTGTCACCTCACTTGGAGGGAACTTGTCAAAAGCATACTCCAAGCCAGAGACGATGTTCTGGCAGGAGATACTAACGATAACGTAATCGTCACGGTCAGGGCGCCCATGTTCATGGTGAAAGCCAAGAACATGGATCATTTCATGCAAAATTGTACCAATGCCCATGCAATCTGGGCATTGAAGGTTCATGTCCTAGAATTAAATGTTAATATACTTTTGCCAATGCAAGTTTTTACTAACTAAGAGGAAAATTTGTAACATGTACTAACGACGGTTGTCTTACTTGTCGTTCCCCTAACCGACCAACGTATCAATTGCTACCATTGTTAGTTCCTTTAATAATACGAACAAAGTCACCACCCGGATTATATTCTGGGGGCCAGATACCAAAGGTGACACACGGAATTATCGGCGTAAGGTTGTACATGGCGTCGTTAATGGCCTGACGCTCTTGGTCATCTGAAAAACAAACAAACTAGTCTTGATGAAACGTTATTGTAAAAAATAACTGGTCTCGTTAAATGTTAATTAGAGCAACTTAGAAAATTTCTGCCTTGAAATTTTAAATATTTAGTAGCTACTGCATCAGAAAAAACAAAGTTATTTGTAAATTGGAGGAACTCATTTAATTAATGAAAAGTTTCTGACCCGTCAATAGTAATTTCAGTGCTTTGTTGGCATTATCAGTTGAAATTGTAATGAAAGAGTAGTGACCGTGACAGTTCCTCACATTAGTCGGTGGCCGGTGCTCACTAAGTGAATCTGAACCCCGAACAGATTGCGTCGTAATTAACCCTTTCACTTGTACGAAGTGATCCTGTCGCCAGAGCCTATTCGTTTCTCTGATGCTTTTCGAGCTGGTACCTAACTGGCCAACTAAAACGCACTGGTGCTGTCAATAGGAATTACTTTTTAATTGTTTGTGAAACGTGGTTTCGTTTTACAAGTCTAATTACAACAATTGCATAATATCTGATTGACTTAAAGAGTGGTAGTGTGATGTATGGACTGATTTTTAATATTTTAGTTTTTAGTTTGCGTCCAACCATGGCTTCTGATGAGAATCATGTCGAAGGGGCCAACCTGAACAACCTAGTGAGTTCTGCGTCCCATAATGTCTCCTCCAATGATCAGCTGAACAGCTCCTCCGCTAGGGAAGAAAATACACTGACGCCTGAACTCAAGAATGAAGTGTTCGGAAATGAGCTGGTGGGTCTTTTCGTGCAATCAATCCACAACACAAGTTTAATTTATGGAAACAAATTGGTAATTTCACAAGTTTTTCGGGTACTTTTTATTTAGATAAGAGATCTGATATTTGAATACGTGTTCTCTTCAAACTCCAATGGCAATGGCAAGATATTTTTGAATAAAGACGTTTCGACGTGCCGACTCGTTGAGCATGCCTGGTTGGATTGCATAACTTCTCGTCTTCAAAAATCAGGGTCTCCTGAATACAATGCACCCTGGATTTTAAATATAGCTTCAAATCAAAAGAGGATCAAAACCTTCGACCAAAGAAATATCAAGTCCACAAATTTTTAGACACTTTTGTTGCATATCCAGGTGCTGGAAGTCGCATTCCTTTATTCAAGATGGAAATCAAGCAAAATGAGCAGGGATTTGATCTTGGTAAGATTGCGCGTGCAAAAGTTCAAACAAATTATAAAGCTCCATCTCTGCAATCTCTAAATAAATTAATGTAAAACGCTGTCATATGAAAACAACTCGACTTATATTCGATATACTAACAAAGATGCAAACTGAAAAATCTTTTACAATACATACCAAAAGGCGTTGGTCCTTTCAATGTGGAAAAATTAAATTAACAAAAACACAACAAGTTATACAATCCCAAATGGCTCTCAGGGCAGGGTTAGTTGAAGACTGGAAAGATTTGTGGGCAATCTTGAATGGTGATTTTTAAACAGCTTGACTGTGATTTGTGATTGCTAATGGGTAGATTGGGAGACGTGTTAAACTTGCTGTATTTTGTATTGCGAAACCCTAAGAATATTTATTAAATGTTCTTACTTGAAGGTCGAAGAATAACTTACGATGCAAGAAACAATGAAGTTCTCTCAGTTGCTAAAGGAGTTCCGAACAAGCTTTTCGGTTTTTACAACAAGCTTGCAGAACTGGTCATCGGGTGAGATTATAGCTGGTACTGGTAAGCAGTGGCTGCGGAACAGAGGTTTTCGAGGGGGGTCAACCCTATCCTGTAATGTATTAAGCTCCCTATCCTGTAATGTTAAAGTAAAATTTCAGGGGGGGATTTGACCCCCCCCCATCCCCCCCGGTTCCGCAGCCTATGCTGGTTATTTGACCCCCCCATCCCCCCCGGTTCCGCAGCCTATGCTGGTAAGTGACTTTAAAAAGGAGAACGGTTTTCTTACAAAATTTTAATTTACGTCTGAATTCATTGTAAATCTGTCTGGGATTGCACTACTCTGAAAATTTCGCATTTGACTGGACCACCGGCAATATTTACTTTGCAGATACGCGCTACGCTCGAATTTCTGTTTGGCAACACAACTCAAATACTTGTGCAGTTCTTATTGATAAATTGGTTAACCAGCCCCAATATATTGCGCTTCATCCAGCATCGGGGTTCAATTACAATATTTAACCAAGCAATAATGAAAAGCATTACATTCTCCACCCCAACCTTTTTAACAATTTTTCTGCAGATTTTTCTTTGAACTGAGAGTTGGTTGCAGACAGAAAAACATGCCCTGGTAAGTGAACACATTTGAAGCAAAATTTTTCATGCCAATAACACTGTGTTTTGATACATGAAACACCATAGAGACGAACGATACAGCAAAGTTGCCCCTTGCTACCATGGGAGCCTTTAAACCATGCAACTTGATAGCATTGAGAAGGATGTGTGGGAGGTCACTCATTTGGACCCCAAAATTAAATCCATCGCTGACATTGTCCACAATCCCGTAAACTAAAGTCTAATTATGAGCGATTCAGCGTCAAAGAGAATTTATGAGTACTTTTTAAGCAGTAAAAAACTGAGCGTTTACGAGGACGGACATTTCGACAGGGCGCAAAGTTTAGACATTGGTGTTATGCCAGAAGCAACTGGGAAAGACATACCAACCTCTGCCGTTAAAATTAAAACCACATTTGCTGTTGTAAATATGAGTTTGTTAACACTTGTCTTCATAACTCTTCATTTGGCAGTTATCATTGTCAGAGTTGTATTCAGAAAGTTTTCACTCTTTTTTAGTATATGTGTGTTTGTAAAAAGAATTTACTCATTGGTGGCGTGTTAGTAGGTGTAATTCATCTCATCAGTAATGAAAAATACGACAGCTTGTTTCTGCAGTCAAAATGATCAGTTTACACCATATAGATTGACCTATAAGAACCTTTCTTGTGGATAAATGCTATTATTTTCACATGGGTTCTGAATCTGCATACTGCATGTTAGCCATAGTGTTGAGTCATAATGATTATTGGGTACATACAGGGTCACGTTTTAGTCATGAATAATGCTTAGCTTAGAAATATTTGATGGTCCAACTGAAACGGGCAAAAGACCATTTTTAGACCCGATTAGCGTCTGACAATGGTCAACATGTAATAACCCTAATGTTTACCTCAAACTTATCCTGTTCGAGAATGGGTCTATTTAGCTGGTCCTTAATAAACATGGACTAAAATACTACAATAGTAAATGAAGACGAGGTAAAACTAGCCAGAAGTTTTCGTCGCACAGTTATTTACCATTTTTATTATATTTAATGAAGATTATTACAATTTTATTAGATTAGAGAACAAAACAAAATGATGAAATACTAAAAACCATGATACGTATTACTGCAAACAGACCTAGGATCAGTGGACTTAACTATTTTAGCCTGAAAATTCATTATCAAAGGAAACTACAACATTAAGAACGTAAGGTGTCGGAAAATTTTAATATCTAGTCAATCCTTAAACGCACCGGCTGATAAACATATCTATCGAAATAAGAAAATACCTAATGTTTGCTGAGGGTGTTTATAAAGTCACTTTATCATGTTCGTTTCTTTGTGTCAGTTCAGTGGTGTACCCATTTTCCGGAATCTGGCAATTTGGCATAGATAGATCCAGAATAGCATAGTGAGGATAGCAAGCTGCTAGCTATCCTCACTAGTGTGCTTTAATAGTGTCGCGTAATGCTTATTTCAAAGTTTCCATCACTAACCTCCCAATCACCAAATAAAATGCTGCCTACTCTTGTGTACACTGTGTACTTTTCAGAAATAAGCTCACTCAAATTCTCGTACTGAATCGGTTTCCTGGGTTGTACCAATTTGTAGACATTTGTGTTCTTGTAGGCATTGCTCAGAACGATTCCAACCAGCAACAACGCAATAGCCATCAACTTCAACTGGAAATTATTTATTATTTTAGTGGAAAACGGTCCACCTTGGTCGAGAAGAATCTTCAACATGGACAATAAATGGTTAAATATTCAATTTGCAGTAATAGTAACCGAACCTGTCCACATGGTTAGTCTTGCTACGGGATACAGGCACACGAATACTCCAATAAAGAGCCTCACGTACCCGTCAAACACGTTGAAGAACTCTTCAATTGGAAATGGGTTACGGCCTCGTTCTCCACAGGTGAAAAACCCGAGACTAGATTAAGTGTGGTTCAGTGAAATCAGATATTCGTTAGGAGGTCTCTTTCGCCGTTCAATAGAACAAAAACAAAACACGCTTAACTGTATGACGTCCTCTACCGGAAGGTTTATTGAAAAATTTCTGTCAGATTTAGAGTTTATACCGTTGCAATCATAAAATTAAATGTTTTCCATGATGCTCTTTAGTACATATGCAAAAGCTAAATGAAATCGTTTTTCAGGGTCGATTACAATGGCAGTTGATGTGGGAATTTAACGTCCAGGTTTGAGGAAATCTGTTTTGTATCTTTGAAAGTTTCTTCCGATGGCGTTTTCAACCATTTCTGTGCCATGTTGCTTGTGCCATAGCCAATGATGGATTCCACGTGTTCCCAAGCTTGCTATTTGTATAATAGTGTCTAATAAAGCTGAAGTCCATTCCGGCACTTTAAGTGTCATTTTTGAAATGTAGTTGTCGCATTCCAAACAAGGCTTCGTGATGTACAACGAATATACAGTATGGTTGAATTTAGTGCTGCTTGTAGTTAATAGGAACGCAAACAAGACTATCTTGAATATCGGACCGAATTTACCAATACTTGCCGCCATCCACTTTGCGATTTTCGAACTATCACGAATCATTGAGGATTTGTCGTTAGCTATAAGTAAAAGAAACGAAGAAACAAACGGTGGGTGTAAGAAATTTGGGAAGATATCTTGGTATTCGAATATATTTCGATAAGGTATTGACAGAGTGGTACATATAAGTTCGTCGAGAGGCATCTATTGTAGACCCTAGTAGATCTTTGTTAAGAGGTACGTTTTACACAAATTACACGACAACAAATAAACAATATATAGTACCCAGCTACTTTCCCTCCTATCTATGAGTACTACTTGTGGCAAAATGGAACCTATGCCTTAATTACAAACCCTCAAATAACTCAAAGGACAAACTTCAACCGTACGATGACCAAAGCAAACCAACGTATGTGTTTTGTAATTATTCAAAGATTGTGGTACATACGTCGACTGGGGGTCTAGGGCAGAAATTTGAATTCCATTTTTAGAAGTTTGTTCTTTAGACGGAATTTCTTGAGAAAAATAATTTAAAGAAAAATAACTATCAGATTGCCCCTTTTTTAGACGAAATGTTTAAAACATTGCTATTGACAGTTATTTTTTATTATAAATTTACTATAAATAACCTACTATGTTTCAGTAATAAGATATATTTATATTTATATAAATTAGATAATATTTCTTTCAGTTACAATTCCGGCTTTAATGATAATCCTAGCAATTCAACTACTTTGCGCTGATCTCCGGTAAACTTTATCTCTTTTCGCACACCTCTCATTGTAGGATAGCATTCCCTATTACTTCAATTGGTTGCCGTCAAGGTAGAAAGCTTTCCATGTCAACGAGTAAAAAAACTAAATACTTACCAACGAGTGACTACCGAAAAACTACAAAAAATACTCGTACCAGTGCAGTCATACGTCATACCTTTGATACCATGAGGTATCTTTGAGCTTTGAGCTGGTAGGAGCTCATGAACATTTACCAAATCTAGACAAAATTCCAAACCACGAAATTAACACTTCAGCTAAAGAAATCGTTATACTAAACATACACCTGCAGACATCAGCAGTCATTGAAGAAGTAGCTAGTAAATTTCTATCTTCTGTTGAGGATTCTCCTGCAACGGGAAAAGTAGCTACCTTAAAACTACACATAAGGACGGCACGAAGACGAATTAATGTAGAAACTTGTATTTGTACTTGCCGGGAGGACTTTATTTTACCTGCTAATTTGCAATTAACAATCAGAAAGGTGCAAGTTTTGCTTCATGATAAACCAGGGCCAGATAGAACATCACCTTTTGCAACAAGGCTAATGTTGCAGGCAGAAATTGTCCTAAGCTAAAATATTAATAGACTATTTTATACATATATTGGGGACACCTGGGAGTCCACTACATATTACATATCCCATACCGTTTTCAGGTCTGTACATGAACGTTTCTTTTAAATAAAGTTCCAAGAACCAATTATGCAGTGGAGGAATGGCATCATAAAATTAATTCACCAGTAAGTGGAAAGAGCTTATGGACATGCATTTAAAAGTTGAAAGCAGAAGGAAAACAAATACTGGGAGGAAGACACAATATGAATTAGGACAGGTCCAGGAACATAATCAAAAAACTAAATATGAAGAACTAGATCATCGTTTAGTAAATATAGTTCCAAATTACAACACGGCAATGGGAACAATTGATTACCTAAGGCCATTTGTTTGTGTTTGTATGAAAATTTGTAATTGTAAATTAAAACAAATGAATAAGAATAAAGTTAATATCATTCAAGGGTTAATTGGAATTATTCCCCGTTTGCAATTTTCTCCATTTGCAATTGGACAAATTCTCCTTTTGCAGTTTTCTCCGTTTGTAATTCACCTCTTGGAAATTATTTTTTTGCATTTTGCTCTGCACACGGTTGATAACAATGTGTTACATTCAATCACATTTACAGCTGACAATGATACACAATCATGAGCGTAATTAGTTGCGTTTTCCACAAACAAGGAAAAGATTCGTACTGCCCTCTAAATCAACAGTCGCCATACATAACGTTTTACTCAGAATTTAACGTAGATCAAGATTCCGTTAACTGTATTTCTGCAAAATGAAATTTTTGTATTTAATTTCGGAAGTAACCCTGAAACCATTGGTTCAGATTTATCTCGGTAACTTTTAGTAAGCTCGTCGATGGTATACTTCTTCAAAAGTATAAACAAATTGTCATAAACAAAACCGCAGATGAAACGAATGCAAAGACATATGCTCAAATACATCCATAGTACAACTGGTATTTATACCACATAAAAAGTACTTTTTACTGCCGCACGTAAATAATTGAATCATAACTTTAGCATTGCAATAACTGGTACAACATAACTTATTCAATGTTATTTTAAGCCATAAAACTGAATATATTGAAATTTTTTGAATATACGAATTTTTTCCTCTGGCTTACGTACTTTGTGGTAGCTATACGGAGATGAAACCGCGCCTGTGCTTGCAGTGCTTGTAACTTCCGAAATTAATACAAAAAAATTTCGTTTTGTGGAAAATAGTGAACGGAATCTTGATCTCCGTCAAATTCTGAGTTAAACGTTATGTATGGAGACCGTTTGTTTAGATGGTAGTTCGAATGTTTTCCTTGTAAGGATTATCAACAGGGCCAACTAAATGCATAATTTTGCATTATTGCATTTCGTTTATTACACCATGGACGGCAAGGTAAAATAAAACTGGACCAAATGACGAGTTCAGTGGTACTTTTTTCTCAAAATATATTCTCATAATTTGCATTATTTTACACAATTTAGGTGACTTTTTCTGTGGATTTGACTGAAACATCTGGAAAATTAGTCTTTAAAAAATTCAAACCTCTATCGCTTGTTTTGACATTTGAATGGACTTTACATCAATAATATATGGTCGCAAATGGATTTTTTCGTTAAAATTTGTATGTGTAATTACGCTTTGTAAACTTACTTTTGAGGGTTTAACAAATTTGCATTAAATCGCATAATTCTGATGATTTTAATGCATACTTTAAATGAATAAATTCGCATGTGGTGAACGGCCCTGTTTATCGATAAAGTCTGTAAATTTTTAAAATAGATTTTCAGGAATACGCAGAGAATTCGCCCGAAATTTTGTTTCTTCCGCCGGCCATTTGGAAAGGACACGTGTCCCCGGTTCCATATCCTGTCTACGCACTTTCTCAGGACACAAATGAATGCGATCCAAATATACTTAGGATTTTCCCCCAAAGCAACCAGTATTGCAAGTAAAATCCCAATCAACCAAACAAAAAATATAACCAAGACATTTCCTGACATATTTGGAGGCGTTAAAACTGCATTTGACTTTGTCATTGCTCCTGCTCCTCCATTTCCCAAATAGACGCTCCACCATTCCAAGATGCCTGATTGCAGAATTCTCTTTACCCGCCCAATCATGTGAGAATCGACAAATCCGTTAATATCTATGCCAATTTTTTGTGTTGCGTACACCTCTTTTCCAATGTGAGTAATCAAACTGCTCCCATTTTGTCTCATAATATCCCGTTCAAATTTGTGACACAAAATTTCCGGAAGTATCACCGCAGTTTTCTTACAAGTTGCAATTTCATCAAACAAAAGTTTTTCCTCTCTCCTGTAATA
Organism: Callyntrura guangdongensis; assembly: GCA_027744295.1. Taxonomy (NCBI): domain Eukaryota; kingdom Metazoa; phylum Arthropoda; class Collembola; order Entomobryomorpha; family Paronellidae; genus Callyntrura; species Callyntrura guangdongensis. The sequence continues at coordinate 2,418 of JAHZNB010002490.1, read as the reverse complement.
CGCGTCTTCACCGGGACCGTGAAAATATAAATCGGATTTGTATGGTTCAAACATGAAGTTTACTGCAACAGGATGAAGTCGAGTAATATTCACAAGACGTTTGCCAATATCATCTTCTGGTTCGTCTATTAGAAGTGCGACCTCGGAAAATGCCTGCACAACGGAATATATGCCCTCATAACAGCTGATATAGTGAGGCTGGATGTCGGAGCATTTGAATCTGCCGCGATGTACCCGGCCACGATAATCAATGCCGATTGTTCTTGTGTACACATTGTACTTGTCGTAAACGAGTTCACTCAAGTATTCATAAGGTATCGGTTGCCTGGGTTGCACTATTTTGTAGACATTTGTGTTCTTATACGCATTGCTCAGAACGATTCCCACCAGCATCAATCCACTCACGATCCACCTCATCCGACCACCTTCAAGTAGTTTATTTGCAAAAGGTCCACCCTGCTCTACTAACACCATTAGTATCGACATTAAGTGGAATGTTATCCCCTTCTTAGCAGCTCTGCTAGAATCACTACAAATTACCACGGATAGAACGGCAACGGACATTCCGATGAATATCCAAATGTATCCGTCAAAAACGTTGAAGAACTCTTGAACCGGAAATGGGCTCGCGCCGCGTTCTCCACAAGTGATAAAGCGAAGACTGGATAATTTATTGTTAAGCACCAAATCATTATTGGGTATTTTTTGGTATTCCTGGCTACTGCTTATGCTCCACATAAGTGCAAATTGGCTGTAGTCTTTTTCGTAAATTCTCCACCCTGGTCCGTCTTTGCTTTTTAACGAATAGTTTCCCATAATGCCCTTCAGCACATGGGCAACTGCTCGTTGGAATCGTTCCTCATGATCACTAATGAGTATTGTTGATGCGGCAATCGAACGACCTGTTTTGGGATAGTCTGGATTGCTTCGATCAATGGATCTTAAAATGCTTTTCTGAATTCGGTTTTTGTAATGTAAATTGATTTCCCATGGGCGAATTTCATTTGACCCTTGCCTTGTAATATCTCCAAGAGTAGCGACAGAAGCGGAACTCCAGTCGGAAAGTTGAAGTAAACTCTTAGAAACGCTGTCATTGCATTTCAAGCAGAATTTCATAATGACTACTGTACTTGTTACATCTGTATTGAAGCTAGAATTGAAAGGTATTAGTAGTCCGGCAAACAATGGAATCTTGAAAGGGATTGAAATTACATTGAATTCGGCATTGGATTTCATCCAAACCGAAAATATGTGTTTAGCCTCTTCCAAATTTGATTTCCATTCGGCGACAAGTAACTTAAATGGCTGTACCGACGATATGGGCAACCGACGTGTATCTGGGTCATTTCGGTGGTGCATGTATCGAACTATATCTGGAATATTTTTGTAGTGGAATACGTTTAAGTAGCGCTCCAACGTTTCGTACTTTTTTACAAACCCTGGTGGAAAGATGTCTACCTGAACAAAGCAACTCCAAGGCTTTGTCGCCGAGGCAAACTGCATATATGACAACTTAGTGCAAAAGCTATAGTCAACATTCATAGCATCAAAAGTCAGTTGGACCCCTCTCAGGTATTTTGAAGTTGGACAAGGGTACTCATCTTTAGTTACATTTTTTTCTATCAGACGACCGAAATCTGCTGGGATCCATATTGGGACATATCCATGGTATGGCTTATGATCATATACAAAATCTCCCTTAATGACGCCAGGAACGGCACGTTGCAGCAAGACTGGGTGTGTGCTGGGTGATAGATCGGCGTTCATGAAGTTATGATATGAAACAAAACAGTTTTGGTTAAAGAAAGGCCTCATAAATAAGTTTAACAATTTTGTATCAAATCTTATTTCTCTTTTGTGGTAGTACAATCTGGCATCTTTAAATAGATTGCAGTCATCATTGGGCATTCCCTCAACCTCATCTTCACGCAATTCATTATACTTTATAAGTTCAATACTATAGGAACTGGCTCCATTTTTGTACGATAAAAGTAAAACAAAAACCAATTTTGCAATCATTTCCGTGGTGAATATGGGTTTAGGCTATACTTTTAGCAAATCGTAGTATTTCCACTATTTTGTTATTCTGTTTATTGGGCAGTCCTTTACGGATTTTGAGCATTATCCATACGATTTCTCAGCACTTCATCTTTGCCTGGAAACTAAATGTTGAACTTATTGATATTTGAGAAACAACTAAAGCCTCCTTGAGGTCAACTGCACAAGGTAAATTGTTCCTGCCAACGAAAATAATTTTCACGATTTGAAACACCGCCGCAAGGATTTGCTAGAAAATATAAACATCGTACTAGCGTTTCAGTCTAACGTGCTACCATTTTGGTATTCTGAAATTGGCAAGAAAACCTTGCATACTTAATTTCAATCACTAATTGTTAAAAATTTCCCAGTCGGTATCAT
>JAHZNB010002489.1:0-27172 GCA_027744295.1 Callyntrura guangdongensis | reverse complement strand
ACCCCAACAACAACAAATTAATGATACATTTTTGTATTCATTATTTTACAAAGTGCAAGATTATACGTCATTGAGCATTTATTAAAAATGCAGGTATAACGTGCAATCCCGCTACTGCTGCTGTTGTTAACATGGCGGAAAAAAATCTTGTACAACGTTATTTTCATTGATAACGAAAGTAGCCGTTATTATTATTAGGGACTGTCTTTTATACTAGCAACTTTGCTCTAACTATGGCTCTTTACACGGCTGCTATTGTTGCTGATGATAGAACAATGACTGTGTGACAGAGATTTGATATAAACAAAAATAAAACATAAAAGAGCAAGTGTGACGCGTCTACAGCATTCGAATTCCGATCGCATTCAAAATAAAAACATGAAGGGAACGCCCCTTCACATAAAAAGTACATATAGGCATCTGGTGAAGAGATTGATTAAACTTTTACTTTTTTGATAATAGAGTTTTACACTCTCTTTATTACCTACACTTCATTTATGACGAAGATGACCACAAAGAAAAGCACAAAAAAAAAACAATAAGAGTGACCATCGTCTCAATTAAAGCACGGATGAAAGCAACCCTAGCAGATGGTAGTATTCCTCAGTTCTTCAATTTAATATTGATTGATTGAATATTACAAGATAGATAGAGAAAAATTTGATTTGATTTTGATTAAGACGTCGTTGAATACAAAGCAGGGGCAAACACCAACTTAGAGGAGGGCTGTTGCAACCTGTTGAAGAGTATGGAATACACAGCCACGCACAAAAACGTTGAATCATAATTTCATGCCACAACGGACACTGCGACTTGTTGTTACTAACATACCACTATCAGGCATGTATACATGCCGGTAAATGTGCAAGAATATTGTTTAAAATTATAATATCTTCCGCAGAGCAGTAAAAGTACAAATGATTAATAGGCATGAATTGAAAAAAAAGTTGGGTTGAACTATACTATGCACACATTATGCCGTGTTCATATTCAAATTATAGGCATGTAAAAAAAAACTCGTCCGTGATACACATGTTCCTACTACATGTTGACTTAGGAAGATAATAGTGGCGTAAAGAAGCACGCTTTGTATTTATTTACACATGCTACTCATTGAAACATGTATTTATTACAATGGCACAATATGAATCAAGCCGACTTCTCGCAGTGCTATTATATTATCCGGTGGTGGTGTAATGATCTATCGTGCAACATAATAATAAGCGTCAAGTATAAGTCTAGTCTAGTTTTTTCGTTCATTCTTACATCTATTACTACAGCTAGACGTAGCGACAGACAGAATAACTTACCTGAAGAGGTGAGCTCATGAATAGTCCAACAAAGAGAGTCTGACAGGGGCACAAAATGACTCTTGGCAATCGGGTCGGCAATCAGCTCTTCGATTTCACCTGCAGAAATGCAAATTGTTTATAAGATATCATAGAAAAATCAAATAATCTGCATTTCATATGAAGACTTTTTTAAGTGGTATCATGTTTCGTATTAAAAGATTAAGGAGGCAATTTAGAACTGATGAGCGTACGACATTGGCTAATTCGCGAATTTTAATTTATTGTCGGAGGTGTATTATTGGCAACAATGAACTCTGACAACATCGCAACTCTGCATAATTTCGTTGATTGCTGTAACAGCAGATAAATTGGGAAAATGTAGAGAAAAAGCGTCGTCGGACAAATTGCTTGATGGCAAACACTTCTGTTTTCATTATTTGTGCAGGTTAGTCTGAAGAGAAAATTTTTTGTCTCATGCAGTGCGTTGTGAAAATNAGGTTAGTCTGAAGAGAAAATTTTTTGTCTCATGCAGTGCGTTGTGAAAATCATCTGTCAAAGCTCATTTGCAGTAAAACATTCAACAGTTTGGTGACAATTGACAATGTGACAAACAGCCTCTCTTGTTATTACTACTAATCCAAGATCGTGTGTGTCTGTGAGGAACATACAAGTTATCGAACTCTACATGACAGGTTTACTGTCACTGGTTGGGCCGACTGGTGTTTACAGGGTTGTTATTTGGGTTACCTTTACTTTCTTTCTCGCTAACATTCTCCGTATCTCATGACACGTGTTCAATCTTTGTGCAATGTGTGTGCATGTAACGTGCGTACTTTCATGTGAAAATGATTTAAAATGACTTTCTGTTGCAGGACAAGTGAGTCTCTGGTAAACGGGATCTTGCATCGAATAGGCACATCATCATTGCAAAATGAAGTAATGCGGTGGGAAAACATGATTGATTTGTTGTTAAGTTCATTGAATTGAAAATTCCTTGAAAATTGAATTTACGTCAAGTAAATGACCCTGTCGAGACCATTACATTACATTGCTTGCGTAAGTGTTAAAGTCAGTTTAACAGTTTTGAATGCCTACATATGTATATACTCACTTTATGTAAGATCTATTGACGTGACAGCTGGGCTTGTAAATTGGGCGTGCTATTGCGGTCAAAATCTTTTAACGTCATTAATTTAGGGTTTCTCGCCATTACCCATATCTGTCAGGCAGCCAGGATACCTTTTCCTATTGCCTCTTCCATTCCTCACAGGTATAGAATTATGTACGACACTGATGACACATATGATGCAACACAGTATAATAAACTCTTTTCCAAGTTATACAGTTCCAACTAAAAATTACTGTAAAAATATATATTCAGACACGAAACATGTTAATTAAGAAAGATTCCGCAATTAACTTGGTCAAGCAAGTACCTGAGCTGAGCAGGCAAACGCCAACTAAATTTAAATGTCAAGTCAAAGTCAAGCGTTTCAAATCCCCAGATTACAACGTGCACTAAATTTATGTGCATAAATCGTGTAAAATATTCATTGAAAGCTGTCGCACAAACAATAAGTAAGAAAAAGAAATGCCATTATTACCTCTTCTTACTCAATATATTCCTAAAGATACGATAAGAGAGGCTTAACTCTATATAGCTCGTCATCAGGTAATAGATTCATTTGAAAGGACGTCAGCCTGACTGATCCAACATTGCACGAATAATTTTATTGCGTGTAGTTATCTTTTGCTCAGGAATTTAATCGAATGCTCACCAATAAACACTTCATAAATGACATACAAGCGGCATCATTACGTATCCTCAGATTACTACACATTACCTCTTACCTTACACACCAATCACAACAATTGCATTCCATGTGTGTTTTATAATCAGGGATCCTTCATTAAGAATATTTTAGCCACCTACCTATATACAAATGCATACATTATCTCTTCGGAATGCAGACCTAGTCTGCTTGCTTATCCTTTAAATCTCGTACAATGTCTGCGAAAACAAGCATATTAATAGAGCTCGGTGAAATGTGACGGAAATTAAAGTTCTTTTGTGATTTATCACAACTTCTCGATTTCATTTATATTACGGCTAGGTAGAAAAGCTTGTCACTACGTCAGACTAATAGTCCACACTCAACATGTTTGCCAATGTGTTAAGTTTTCATCTCATCTATAGACGCGCGGATACGCAAACAAAGAGAGCTGCTTTGAAATTTTGCAGGTTGAGTTTGAAATGGAGAATGTTGTAAAGCTGGTTTTCCACCAGAGAGTGAAGACAGTGTAATAACATCACAGAGTGGTGAGTAATCATCATCGTCGTCATCATCATCCTCTCCTCTCATTTTTTTGTTCTTCCTATCACCGATATTTTTTTTTGAAAAGCTTTTACAGCCGCAGCGCATAATATGCAGAATGCGTATTCATTACCGTCATTTAGTCATCATCATCATCAAGGCGCAGTAATCATCACTGAAAGACATGTTGTGGTAGGCGCACCCTTTCTTTTCTTTAGGGGCAATCATTATTACAGAATGAGCACTACTTAAAAATTCATTTTCCCTTAGTTTTATTACCGCCTCTATTATTATTGCCACCATCGTCAAAAGAAGGTATTTATAGTGCAAGTATTTTTTCTAGTCTACACTCACACCATCATCATCTTGCCACAATTTCTTTACGTCCATGTACCTGTCCCTTCAAATGTTGATCGTCACAAGTCATATGTCAAACTTTCCGCGTCAGAAGTCGCAAAATATTAAAAATAATCTATCTACTTTATAAATATACGTAAAAATATACGTACTACAACAACTACAACTTTGTTTGTGGGCACAGTCAGCATAATAAGACAAATATAAAGTGATCTGAATGTCGTTTATGATCACTTTCAAAGTTAAAATATAGATGTTCCTTTATCTGTGCCAGGGCAAAGTATTTAAATTACCGAGTATAATAATTTTTATAGCATTATAGCCTTTGTACATGTTATTCATAACAATGTAATGAATTTATTGTTTCACTTGAATTTCCATATTTTTGACAATACAGCTTCTTCGTAATAGGTACTTGTCACATGTAAGAGTGTGTGTGGAAAGATGTTACCTGTAAGGCTATGTGTGTGTACAGTGACTGACAGCCACACACATGGGAAGAGGTAGCAACAAACAAAATCATGACGTGACATGGTTGGACGTTAACATCCTCATAAAACGACAACACACACAGCCGTGACACGACAAGCCACACGTATTACAAACAAGAAAAAATAACATGAAAATTTAATGCTTTACATTTCACATCATTCATATATACCGCTATCTGCACATATAATACGATCTAAAACAAAAACACACCTGAAGAGTTTTAAGTATTTTTCATGTGCCATTCTTTAAAAAAAACTAGAATAGAGGAAATGGTCGTCATAATCATCATTATCATCATCACCGTCTCTAGAAACGAGATTTATATCAATTTTTGCAAGACCATTTGTCTAACCATTTTGGGTTCGTAATAGATATAAAATCTGTGCCTAGAAGCATATGTATACTTGAAGCGCGCACTTTTATGTCGCTGGCTGGTTAAAAAGAAGTTGTGACTTGTGAATGGTATTTGGTCATTGCTGATTGCCGCGGTAGATATTGTGGGTCTAAATGAGGCAGGCATTCTATTAGTTTTTCACCAGAGATATAACATATCAATTTGCAGTGACATGAAGTTATCAGTAAATGACGCTGACAGCTTTTGTGACTGTGAGTTTTTTCTTCTTTCTTTCTTCTGCATTCATAATAGTTTCGACTTAAAGTACAAAAGCGCCATTTCTCATTCATCCATTTTTGAGTAGGTAATTTTGTAGAGACAATGAGTGGGAATACAGCGGAAAACATCTATTTTAAATTACCTACGTTTTCTTTCCTCTTGCATATTACGTTACAGGCTGTGCTTTGCATACATCATTTTATGCATGTCACTTGTACGCATAGATTTAGCAAGCTTTTCGAATAGTTGACTTACACTGGGAGGATAATGATGAGTCTATTTAAATGCTCACTATTCAACGCGAATCCTATCATTTCGTAAAAACGGACAATTTGCGATACTTGCAAATAATGGATGGTTATCTAGCTCATTATCATATAATGCTTAATATGAAACAAAATCGGCCTAGTGTTGCATATTGTATGTATATGTGCACTGATTAGGATCGAAAGAAAGAAATTTTTGAACATATCTCATACGAATCAAGACAAAAGGAAATAACTATAAACATAATAATTGCAAAGTTAGAAAAAATGAGAATGTTATATGAGAATGTTACATTTTTAAGTGTTTGAACTTTTACCATTACATATGACACAAGTCGCACTAGTCACCTCACATCACAAGCAGAGAGCTCGCTTATAATCGGACACAAACATAAAGAAAACTATTCGTAACCTGTTTTATTTTCGACCATCAGTAGGAAAAATAATTTTAGCAAAGTTGTAAACTAAAATTTTAAAGGTCGTAAAATTTAATAGTATAATGCATGGAATATATATTTTCATTTCGAAAAGTCGAAAACCCGCCTGGTCTATCTGGTACATACAGCCTGAGGAAAATTTGAAAACCTCTGATCTCAATCGTCGTAGAGTAAGTGGAGCCAGCAGATATACCACCATGAAACAAAAAATTGTTGATATCATACCATTAGAAAAATTATATACCTTCACTTCAGACAATCTTTGCTTTGCAAACGTGGGCCGGAACAACGAACAACGTACCACATTTAATTAAAACGTGGCATTCTAAATTTTTATGGTAATTACTGAAAATTTCCCCATATATTCAGCCTCCAAGAAACTGAGCAAAGAAAATTTCCCGCTTGATAATTTTGCACGTTCGGCCTCAAACAAAACCCGGGGAAAAGCACGTAATCACCTAAACTTATAAATAAATCTTCAGCATTTTAACAGTATTTTACACGGAATGACGTTTGTAAGCATTTAGGAGAGAGAAAAAAAATCTCTTGCAAATCGAGACAGTAATAGGCACAAAATAACATAAAATATATATTTACAGCTACTATAAAAAATAAGGCGATCAACGAGACTTAGCACAGAGCAGGTCAGTGATGTTGTATTTCTTTCAAAAAAAATTCCTGCCATTATCTAATTTATAGGTGGGCGGCAACTAGCTGCTGTCGGTAATCGTAGTCTATATCAAAAAGAGGTGCAAGTTCAATGTGCGTAAATTCAAAGCTTACAGTAATTTTCTGTTTTGCAAGAACCAATTTTCGCTAAACTGTACCTGTATCTGTCTGTACTGTATGAATTGTAGTAATCAAAACCACATTTCTTCACAATAATATACACTTGTTATACTAGTAAAAGGCAGACTTGATATCATTTTCAGCAGCTGAACAGGATGTACCCTAATAAAACATCTTATTTTAAAAGGTGTCTGTCGAACAAAACCCACAATGCAACGATGGCAAGTGGTAGTTTTCCTTTTCTACGTAACTGTAATGGACATATGGGTTGGACATGTAAGTATATAAGGTAAACTGATAAATCTGTAATAAAAGCAAACAATATTATTGTAATTGCACTGAAACATATCATAATCTTTTTATCAAGTTTGGGAAAAAGGAAAGAGCGAAAATTTAGAAAAAAGACAGTTGTTATTTTAATGTATGATGCATTATTTTCAAAAAATGTCAATAATTTCTAACGTTTCATCTTATCCACACATACAACTATTTTTTTCATGTCACACAAAACAACAGCCAGCAGCACAACAGCTTGGTAAAATGACAATGGTTTTAATACGTCAAGCAAGATTCTTACAACATTATTACAGGTTGTAGTAATAAAGGATTGGCGATGTGCATTTTTATTTTGTACCTACATGAAAGATTATAGAGTGTTTTTATGTAAATCAGTTTTGCATCGCAACATTGCAAGAAATCACAAAATTTTCTCCTTTTTCCTCACTCTACTATCAGCAATAAAAAACCAGACAGATATTGACACATTGCAATCGTGTTGATACATTTTATTCTCACATCTAGAAAAATGAGAGAAACAAACGTTTTTTTTTTACATTTTGATTGTTTTTAGGTAAGAAATTAGAATTTGAGGGATGGGGGGATCAAAAAACTACTCTGTAAACACATATAAATTATCAGACTTGTTGCTGCAAATCTTGTTAAATTTTGGTTGTACTGATTTACAACAATCACACCATCTCTGTGTGCTCCCGAGCATGCTAATGAGTTGCAGCAGCAACTTCCCAAGAGGAACGTACACCTAATTACTATACAGGATATAAGGCAGGTACATGGATGATATTAGATTGGACGATATTTCATTCATAACTTGTCTTACTGCTTAAATCAAACAAAGGTAGAAAGAATCGTAAAAAAGTGGGCATATTCTTGCCACTGCTGCTGCTAGACTGCAAAAAGCAACTTCTGCTGCTTATAATTCAATGCAACTGAAATCCTCTGTGCTTTGTACGTATAAAACATATTGTAAACTTATTCTGCGTCATGCTTCAGAGGTTTCTGTAAACTCTGTTTTATTGCGGTAAAATGACTGTATTATCCAGTAATATCACCAAATTACAACCTGATTAATTGAGATACAAGAGTAGATATCAAGTTGTAGAATCTAAAATTCATAACCACTTACTTACATAGAGATACATATAAATAGACGCATTAATTTTTTATCCTGAGTATCTGCTTAGTATCTCTTTGGCTTAAACTAATAATTTAATTTCCTAGATAATGTATATATAAGCAGTTTTTTTTATCTATTTCGAAATTTCGCTATTATAATCGTTTTTCTTGTTGTAGGATGGTGTGGAATGCGTGTAATGTAAGAAGTTGTAAAAAAAGGATGGTAATTGTCGATTAAAAATCCAAGGATTCTCAGCGATTTCTCAACACTACCAGTAACTAGCTGAGCTGCAGTAATCATTAATTTTTACAAAAATATACCACCTCGTAATAATTTTTAGATCCTAATAATCAGGTCCTTGTGTGAAGCATGTTTATTCTACTACTACAGCTGGGGTTTGCCACCTTTTGACCTTCCCGTGCAGAAAGAAATCACAGAAGTTCCCCTTGCAGCAGTGCAGTGAGTCTTGGTTGGCTATTTGGCTAATAATGTGAATGTATAAACGCCGTAAAATGCAGAGGAGGAAGAATGTATATATCTCTCTCTCTTTTACAACCATTAATCAGCAGCATTTTAATGTTCTCTTTTGCATCTTTTTAAATTACAATTATTATTTGTGCAGCATTTTTCTAATACTTTTCATTTGCCTAACACGCTACAGGGCTGTGAACAATAAAAAACAAACATCTCTCGCCTCGAGGGAATGAAACTGCATTCATAAAAATACCAATTATGCACTATGTACCGTGTATGGCTGCATCACAATTAATCATGATGTGTTTACAATAACATTATTACATTGCATTTTATTGCCGTTACCTATTAAGAGTTAACATGTTTCTAACGACTATTTGCTAAATACATTCGGTATCTTATATACTACCTGCTTTATGATAGAACCACACGCGTATTGTGCACACAAGTGTATTATTTTACTAACTACTACTACAGCTACTACCAGCTTATCGTATGCATGCAATTACGATCCCAACCAAAAATTAACTAGGTATAAAATGTAGAAAGCCATCTTCTTCCTTAGTTTTAACTCTTCATCATCGCCATTACTTTTTTCTACAACATATTAACCATCTAACCTATAATGACGACTTTTTCGAGTAGATTACTGTAATTAGTATTATCCACATTTATGACATGCCTATATGCTCATGTGCTTATTATTTGTTTTTATTAGCAGCGTCGTTGCTGTTGCTGGTTGTGTCTCATCATCAGTCACACAACACACGGTATTTGTGTTTTCTATTACACGAAACGTAATCTAAAATTACGTTACCCTTCTGTAGCGTGCACAAAATATGCAAAATAACTATCGCTTTTTTTCTATTAAAATATCTGTTTTTCCTCAAAAATCTGAGATATATCTAACAAGATACCGCGGAAGATTGAGGAAGAAAAAAATGAGGTACGAACATATTTTATACAATTGGAGAGGGAGATGATTAATGATTAAGTTTAGTTAATTTGTTGGTTTGCATTGTACAGAGAGAATAGAAATAATTGCATATTGCACGTGCATACTAGTATTACGACAAGTGAATATCAACCCCGTCACCAGTTTGTAAGTGAGCATGTGTGGTAGAGAGACGTTGATTTTCTAAAGATATTTCGTTAGCAAAGTTATCTTGAGATACATGTGGCCGGCGAGAGAACTGATGATGAATCTGACAGGATGTATGTATGAATGAACTTACTATTTCGTTAAATTCAGTAGCAGCAACCGCTTGACTTTTTTTATTGAGAAAAAAAACAGAGAGAAATTTTTTGTACGTATCGTTTCGTATTATTGACGATGAAGTGACATGATCAAACTTATCGCGTAATGTCGGAAAAGAATCGAGTTTGGGTAAAAATTTGAATTTCTTCTCGCTTGGTGCTGTTGTTGTTATTATTATTGCTGTGCTTCTTGAATATTTATGGCCACTAATTTCTTTGAACATCTTTTTCTGACGATGTGTCTGAGATACGGGATGACCCTTTCAAATGATTTTCCTGTTTACTCACGCAGCGGCGAAACTACTTGATTTCACGCTTCTACTGCCATTCCAATACCAACATCCTCTCCTTCTTCGGCCGATTGACGATGTCGATTGGGCTGCTGCAAGTTGTATCATACTGCGGCTATCGTAGAATCTAAACCACCGTGTGTGTAATCATGATTATACGGAGTAGAAATGGAAAATGACTTCTTTGAAATCTTACAGTAAACGTCATATTTATTACTGTTTATGCTCAAATTTTGATTAAGATACCATGAGTGATTTTTCTAGTGTCATTATGATTTAAAATGTTGCAACTTCCGATTTGTATTACATTAACAACCTCTTCAAACTGTAGTGCTACTCTTGTTTTCCTTATCAAACCCGTAATCAATACTACCTGTACTCCGCTCGCTGCTGAGCTGTAGTAGCTTTCCCATTTCCCCCACTATCAACTCAAAACACCTGCTTAAATGTTCAGATGCAAAGATACATAAAAAACAAAATAACTCAAACGTATTGAACTGCAGTGTATTTACACGTTCGATATCGATATAAAACTACGTAAAATATAAATAACATAATACGTCTATATAAAAAAAGTGTAATCTTATGGCGACTTTACTCCGTGGAATGAGCTGTATCATGCACTGAATAATGGCATATTCCTTCAAAAAGTCGTCGTAAATAATGCTACTGAAATCACATCCACTACACAAACAGCATCCAAAGAAAGTATTAGTTGAGTTGAAAGCTAGCATGTTGTTACATTCTATCAGGTCACGACCTTGCTCTGCCTTTTGTAATTTTTTTCCTGTTGCACACTCACATACCCAATTTAACCATTACAAATATTTTTTTTCATCACACCGCAACAATTTGTTCTGTAGAAACGAACAAGTATATGCTTTTATTAATGCCTACTACTACTGTCAAAGCGGTTAGGCTGACTTACATTTTTACATGTAGCATTTATATATATTCAAAAAACCACATATATGTTATACATACACATTAGAGCATTTACTACTAAACGAGTGTATATACTAAACTGCTATATTACAGGACACTGTCATTTAAGAAGATGATTATAGACGAGCACCATATACACCATCAACCATGATGATGGCAAGTACAAGATATTTCAAACACTTATTTCTTCTTGAGAGCAGTGCTGATACGCAAGGATATTTTTCATGGTTCTCTTGACTTTAATTTAGTCGGGGGAAGATGTAAGATTCGAGGTGGAAGATGGGTAAACTTTGTGAACCAAGTGAAGATAAAAGTTATTGAATCTCTGCATTCCATACTACTGGGGTATACCTATTATGACCGAGCTACCTATCCTCAGCAGACGAATTTCATTTTATGCACAGTAGCTTCTTTGTGGCAGTTGTAAGCGGATTTTGTTTTGATGAGAGTTTTTAGTGGAGAGTCAACTGCAAGGACCATCATCATGGATTGAGAAAAAATGCTAAGCTCATTAACAGAAATATGATACTTTTTATTGCATTCATATCGTGCAGGTAAAATTTATTGGTGCAGTTGAGGGGAAGATGATTAAGATAAGAAAAAAACGACTTGGGCATCATCATCCTCGACCATTGTTGTCAAAACAGAAGGCGTGAAATGAAGTAAAAGGCAAGCAATAATGGGCGCAACGTAATGCTTTTGTGCGTAAAAGCAAACAGAAAAAAATAATAGGATTCCATTGTTTCTTTTTCACGAACAAACAAGTAGAGTTGTAGCAGGGGTGGTAGTGGTAGCAGAAAAGTACAATAGCACTAGGCATAGAGTGCATCATGCCTCGGCTACGAACCACACTGCTTCTATCAATTATCGTCTTACAGAGTTAACTTTGATGATCCTTAAAGAGTTCATTTGAGTAGTTTTATGATAATATTGTTGACTTGAACTCTCATTGAAGGTCTTTCGAAGCGTGTGGTGCGTACGTTTTGCAGTAGCGTCACTACAACAGAACATAAATTTTTTATAGACTGGGAAAAACGATGAGGCATGAAATTATACTACTTGTTAAATAGGACCAAGATGCCAACGTGTAGCAGGAGGATCATCAAAATTGTAAAGTGAAGGAGTAGGTACGAAGAAACGATGTATTGCATTTTATATGTACATTCTATATACATTGAACATTGTAGCGTACATCATTTGTCAATTCACGATGATGAGCCATCGAGATTTTTTTATAGTGGTGGTGTTCTACAGTATCTATTGCATTTTCACATTATTTTCTTCAGGTGATCTACTTGCCTCACTCTCTTTCCGTGTGCAACAGTTTTAAAAAGTGCAACTTTTTTTGGCCAACCCACATTTATATTTATACGTGTAGAGTAAAATACATTTTGTTTCAAAAGAGCCACTTTCTAGCCAATTGCCAATGTCAACGTGTAAGAAGATCCCGTGCTGATTTACGATATCATCATCGTGATATTAGTACCTTTTTGTTGTTGCTTTTATGCTAGATCTTACCTAGAAAGTCGATGGTGTATCCTGTTGGGCTGCGCAACATTTTCCTGGACCAAGCTGTCTTCAAAACAGTTAAATGTTTTCGAATAGATGATCCAACCAAGATAGTCGATGGGACTACAGACCCTTTGTATTCCATATTCGTAAAGGCTTCATGTACCGCTGAATTCCAGAAGCAGTTAAGATTGATTTCTCGAAATTCCTTTGACATGTAAATAAAAAAAATGTTAGAAATGTTTTTAATTTTGTGAAAAGACTTTGAATATTATTATTATGCATCTATCACGTACAATCATGGTCAATGATTTTATGCATATCTACTACTACTACATCCTACTTAATTGTCACTGCCAAGCACTACTGTCAACCTCCCATGATTGTTTGCAGGCTTGTTGAATAGATAGTTGTGAGGTAAATATGTATCAATATTTGCCAAAGCTCTACTCTATAATCTGTAATTACCTTGTAAAGGAAAAGTGCTTGCATTGAATGATCCACTTTGTTAAGCAATGCTGAGGACACATTGTTGTTGCAACCCTCATTTCTTCCGTGATGACGACTCTTAGAGGCTCTGCAAACATTATTATTGTTCGTCGAATAAATAGAATCATCCTTGAGGGCAGAAGTGCCTTTGCCTAGATGATGACTTAAGTGCTCATTATATGCTTCAGGTGAACAATTATACGGATGGGTTGGGCCAAAGTGTTGCTGCGTTTGTTGCTGCTGCTGCTTTTTAAAATTGTAACTATTGTTATTGTGTGCAATATGGTTTTGATGATGATAATGCTGTTTAGACTGGCAACTAGTGGGACCACTTTCCCAAGGTGTACTATTATGGCTATTATTGGAGCATCCACAAGACTGACTTCCATGTGCAATCAAATTGTAGTCGCCTTTGTTATTCATTTCAGGATGATCCGATTTATTGGAGTTAACGATCAATGGTAGAATACGATGATTGACTTGATCGCCAGTGGGACTGCTGATTTCACCGTGATTGTTGTCGTTATTTGCTTTAAGTGAGGATGATGATGGTTGCTGTGATTGGGTTGAGCGATCGCGAGGAAAGCTCATCATCTGATTTGCTTGATGACGATAAAATTGACACTCTTGGTGGTCGTCTCTGTCATTTGCCTCTTCATTGCTTGTAGATTTCTGGTGATGTTGATGATGACGATGCTGAGAGTGATTGTTGTATTTACCATCTTGTTTTCTTGCCTTGTTACCATTGTCATTAGGGGTGTTGCAACCGCTACAATTGGCTCTGGTGCAACCGTCATCGCATGGGTTGTTTGCTAAACTCGTGGCCACTGTGGTAGGACAGTTACTACTACGATCAATCCCATCACTTTTACCTACAACACTGTGGACGCCAAGATTACCACCTCGAAGGACCCCTACGTCACATGGTGAGCAGGGACAATTACTATAACAGTCTGCTAATGACGAGGGGGAACGATTTGGAAAGTGATTATTGATTTTTTGAAATGACTCTGGCACAAACTTGATTGCTAAACAGTCATGCAGCAAAACTAAGTATCTCCGAATGTTATGAGTGTTGTTCCCACTACTGTTGCCGCTGCTGCCACTACTCTCGGCCCGCGTAGAAACTCCAGCTCCTGAAGCGTCATGCATTTTGGCAGAGGGATTTTCTTCTATTGGGGTCGACATGATATCCCGTGCATTTTAGTAATGCAAAACAATTATTGCTGCTGTACGTTTTATTATACAACAGTTATAAAACCTGACTTTGTTGCAACAAATTAAAACCAATTTGTCACACTACGTCTAGCGTCGAGGTTTATAAGCGTAATCTCAGATTACTTTTCTTTGTACCAAAACAGTTGATGACCATCCCTTGCGTCACAGCAGCTTGCGTTTGTAGATTTATCTTCCATTGAAATCTGTGAAATCCCAAACAACAAAGTTATCATGAGTATATAAAAAGTTATGTTAATAACACACTTACTATTATTATCTTTCTTTCTTTTATAAAATTGCTTTTTCATTCTTCGAGTGAAACTTGTTTCAGGCTGAAGTTTCAAAATACACCCATTTACCATGTATATAGATTTGATTTGACCCAAGAATTATATTGTTATTATTACGGTTTACCCACTGCACTTTCTGTGCGTGAAACAGTCACGCACGTGCCAACGAGTCAATAGTATGTAGGCGTTCAACAAGGCAAAAATACGTAGGTATCAAGAAACGGTACGTAGGAAAAAACAACAGAGAGTATATTAAAAAGACAAAATTGAACAATGAGCCTAGTGCTGTGCACAAACAGGAATGAATGAACTTTATTAGTTCTGGGTTTCCGCCATGCAATGTAATTCATGTTTGCTTACACGAAAAGAAAGGATTTTTATGACCACCAACACAACCACCATTGTTACAAACGTACTTCATCTCTCTCTCTCTGTGTGTGTGAGCTATGCGAGGAGAAGGAGAGAGAGAGAGAGGGGTTTGTTTGTTAAAATGAAAAAACGTGGGTTCGGTCGCCCCTATACTTCATCACAATAACAAATATTTACCATGTTCAACTTCATCGCGAATCGCGATTAATGTCCGATCAGCTTATAATACCGTCGATCCCATGTTTAATGAATTTAATCTTGTCCTTTGTACCAATAATTCATCTTTTATACCTTGCCTTTTCCTTTTCCCCATTCATTTTCTGCAGATGCTGCCTCCGTAGTACATATACCCACCTAGACGTTGCGTGTACCTAATTTACCATAATCCCACTGCCAGCATTAAACCCACAGAGCTCAGACCTTTTACTTACTTTAGAAATATAATTATCTTGACTATCAGCCATTATGTATTTGATAAAAATGATATAAAAATGTGAGTTAGCATCTTGCGTCATGGTGCGTAAGTGCGTATGAAATACACCTACCCACATGCGTATTATATGCTGTGTATTATTATTTAAAACCTTCATGTTACAATTCTGGAAGATTTATTGCCAACTTGGGCATGTATGTTAAATAACAGCAATAATAATAACAATATAATAATCTTAACAGCAGTTCAAAGTCCTTTTTACTCTCTAACGAAAGTGAGATTAATCACAGAAAAGTTCTCATTGTGTCAAAGTAAATGAGAATTAGAGCTTCATGAAGCATTCTAAAAATCGTATAAAATTACGTTTAATGATAACCGTTGAAGTTGGCCGTAATGTACTAATACCAATTATGGATTTTACAAGTCAACAAGCCGAAACCCTGACTGAGTTTGACTATTTATGGTTAAAAAATCTAGTTACAAGACAAGAGGTAGAGATACTGTTTTAGTTCATAGAAAATTTGCGACATTTAAGGGGAAGACAGACACACGACTGCTCACGACGAGTGCGAGTTGGCGGTTTAAGTAAACATCATACAAGCAGATGCTATCACACATGTGTGTTACAGTAAAAAAAAATCTGCAAACAATATTGTTCTTAAGTACAAGTGACTCTTCATTGTGACATGTCACGCTAAGGACAGCCATATATATATACAACATGATTCATGCTTAAGCTCAGGGTGCGATGAGCGATGCTTGAGGACTCTTCACGGTGATTTATTCATGTTGGACACACTTTAAAATAATATGTAAAGTCTTTCACAGGTTTTTAACTTGTAGTCTTTCAGTGTAGAAATGATAGGTATAATAAATGTATTCATGTGTGCAGCTCAACAACGTGTTATGATGATAATGACGACTTAGGTATTATGAATATTATGACTGTACGCGTCGACTGATGAGCTGATTATGCAGGTGAGGTGACAGCAATTTAAGCATACACACAACGAGCGACGGCTAGACAACGCCTGTGTGTTGAGTTGCGACTCTGTGGGTGCATTGATTTCCTTGTTAGAGAAATGTCAACAATAAAATCAGAGCTACACATCATCATTTCAGTGAAAAAGGAAGGAACCATCCCCAGTCATTAATAATTTCTTTTTATGCAAATGCAGACCTTGTTTCTCTTTCAAGGATTGTGCACGAACAAAGTACTATAGCCCGCTGCTTTCCTTTTCGAAATCGAAATTTTCTTTTGCTGTTGACGACGGTACAGCTTACGGCTAAACAGAAATATTGTAAAGAACTATTTGAGTGCATTACGAACACGGCACGAAACGTAAAAAGTGTCTCTGACTGTTTATCCGAATGAGACGCTGCTGAGAAAAAAAAATCTTTTATGGTCATTTTCAAAGACGCTTTTGCAGCTCAGGAATAATTAGAAAGGATTGATGCTCCATTACTTACAAGCGACTCATATCGTGTGTTCTCTGTCAAGTCGAATCTCATTTTTCTTTCTTTATGTGTTGGAAAAAATCATAGTATTCTTGTATCGTATATGCATGCATATGTATATTCTCTTTCAATAAGTACAACATCACTTCACTAGGTAAAAGTGGTTTATGCTTTGAATTATAATGAATCACGCACTTCATTTCATACACGGTGCGTTATAATGTTTATCCCTTGTATTATTAAATCTCATGGAAAGCATTATTATCCACCCAGCAGATGAATTCAAAACTTTTTTTTACCACTGAATCCAAATTATTTATCACTGCGAATTACGCACAAGTGGCATTGTGCCATGCCTGCTTTTAGCATTTCAAGTGCTTATTATATTACCTTTGATAATTCGCTTAAGAGCGTTCACAAAATTATCACAAATTATAGTCAGCTTTGGATTTTGACGATTACCTTGCTATGATTACTTGGTGGAAAATGTTTAGATTACTTGTTGGTGAATAGACGAGAATCGTGAGCAGGAAGAAATGTGCACACACAGGTAACTTTATATACAACATTCAACAGGTATACACACAAAAACACGGTGCGTTAACGTTACAACAGGAGAATTATGGCAGCGTGGTAAGTGGTCAGAGTAAGTCCATTATGCAACTATTTTTCTGAACTTTGTTTCGTATAATGTGCTCATATCTTTACATACATCACCGGAAAAATGCAGGAGCAGTCCCCCGTAATTCTGCGCTGGCGTTTCATGCTAATTCGGCAGTTTTATGCCGTATTAAGGTCTAATAAAACATGTTCATGAAACGTTTAAACATATATTTCATTTCAGAAAATGCATTGTGATGATGAATAATGATCAGTCTGATAGTTTAAAACGTCAGTGAACTTGATTTATGACGAGAATTAGGTGTAATATTGTAAATTATTGCGCGGACTCGGCGTGAAAGAAGAAGAATCTGACATCCTAGTAGTGCATTGGGGTGGGGTACGACGAAGGACTAAGGACATACCATACCTGTTATTATTATTTTTTACATATCGTTACGCTGAATACTTTGTTTACGTGTCTATTTGATGCTGAAAGATGCATACGACTGCAAAAATCTGTAATATTAGCTTTTCGGTTTTTTAACCTCCAGTATGCAGGTTTTACGGTAAAAAAGAAGAAGAATTTTTCGAGGCTTTCTTTAGGGAATCAATTTTTTTTTCATTTCAAATTCACGTGTCAGAAAACTGTATGCAGCCCAAAACGGATTTTGTTGATCTTCTACACAGGTCTCTACGTTGACAATGACATACCAAACCTATTATTTTTTTACATATCGTTACGCTGAATACTTTGTTTACGTGTCTATTTGATGCTGAAAGATGCATACGACTGCAAAAATCTGTAATATTAGCTATTCGGTTTTTTAACCTCCAGTATGCAGGTTTTACGGTAAAAAAAAGAAGAATTTTTCGAGGCTTTCTTTAGGGAATAAATTTTTTTTCATTTCAAATTCACGTGTCAGAAAACTGTATGCAGCCCAAAACGGATTTTGTTGATCTTCTACACAGGTCTCTACGTTGACAATAAAAATAGTACAGGGTACAATGTGAACATTGAAACTTAATAGTTCCCAGGACTGTTCAACACGATTTTAATAATTTTTTTATTCAGGCACACGTCATAGATTTAGGACTGTCTTTATCATTTCAAATAGCCTTGCTGGCCGTGGTTTTATGATTATGACTGCATATATTTATACACGTAGAATTTACCGTGCGTAACACATGAATAGGTGTAAGATGGAATATGTATTATGAATTTTTTTGCTGAGCGTCATCATGATGATGACTTCTTTTACTTGAGGTTTTCCTCTTTTGCAATTTTAAGTAACCCATAAAGACCCCGACTCGCCTACTTTTTGGTGGTACACAAAAATGTTTACCTGTAGAGGTTGTGCTGACTGTCTCACTTCCATGCAGATTATTTTGTCCTACAGCCTACATTTTTGTATCCTCTCATGAATTTATAGTCCCAGCATTATTAGGCACTATTATGACGAATGATGACCTATGGCCACTTACACATACAGCATGTAAATTTTTGTAAAGAATACCAGAGATCTGAGGTTAATGAGATCCCAATTTGTAATTCATTTTTATTCCCCTTTCAGAGACGAGGGATTGTCTTTCTTCGTCCTCTTTGATGTTAAGTACAACCCCAAATGCGAAATGTTTGCAGAAAAATGATATTTTTAGAGGCTTGTACGTATGACATGATATGATAAATGAAGCCTTCTCCCCCAAGTGGAGTTTCAAGTGGATTTCTTTATAAGGCAAATTGCGCACACACACACGGAGGGAGAAGTACAACTTTATTACCACAAATTGTTGGGTTTGGTCCACCACCATCACCGCCGCAGTGATAACAATGTTTGCTGTTCTACTGTACCTCGAAGTAAGAAACAAGGCTGTTGTTCTCTGCCTTCCTGGCAATCCTGGCACTAGCGTAATGATGTGACCATTAATAATTATTGCTTCACTACTCGGAAAAATAAATAACGTGGGCGGTCGAGCCGAGCTCATGCAAAATTAGTTATATTTAGCCTAATTAGTGAGGAGGCTGTCTCTGCGTCCTCCCCCCAACGATATTGTTGCGGGTGGTTCTCCACAATTTTGGTAAATATTTCACCATAAACGTCAATATTTAGACTAATACTTGATTACAAAGGGGAAATTTAATGAAGTAAGCCAAGGATTTTCCTCTCATCGGAATTATAGCAAAGGCCCTGTCTTAAAAATTAAGATGTCTAATCCAATGCAGTTGATATCACATGAAGAGATAAATGTAGGTATAAAATGACATAAAATCTCATATGGTTTCTTAAAAGTTTTTGTACAACTTATTTGAAACGCCATGTACATCAATCTATTTCAATGCTCATCTTTTTTTTAGGACAAATGAAAAGTAACATAATTTTGCTGCTTCTACAAGGTGATTGGCGACTTTGGCTATCATCTCCTTCAGTCAGTTTTCACTGAAAACGGTGTTGAGTGTCACAAAGATTGTCTCATGAATTACGACCACCTGCCGGTGACCTAAACGTAGATAAATTTTAAAAGACCGTACCTATGTATACACATATATTATATATACCCTACGTAGATATAAATGTAATTTACTGAATAGGCGCGAAAAGATAATAATATGAGCAAGAGAAAAAAATGTGTACGCAATGTACGGCATATTCGACATTTCATCGGTCGCTAGTACCTCAATCAAAAGGTCGTGCCCATTTTCAGCAAAAAGAGAAAAAATTGTCGATATCATCGTAAAAGCCGGCGGTGGAATAATACCAGCCAGCAAAACATCATAGAGCACACAGTCGTACCCACAATCCTATCCTACTATCCACCTCTCAAACGCAAGAAATATTTCGTAGCGTTTTGCCGTTTCTACCTTGAACTGTGTTTTCAATCCATAAAGTACGTTTCATGTTTGTGATGTGCAGTGTACTTATCCTTCAATTTATGACCAGAAGCTTGTCAAATAGTCAAGAAAACATGCGTTTTGTTCGCACCCAGCTTGAGAGTAAAGTTACGATGTGGTGTCAAGTGAAGATTGGCAGTTTCCTCTGCTTCTCTTGACTTACGAGGTGCATGCTCTGAATAAAAAATTAGCTTTTCTGTCGTAACGTATTTACTTATTAATTTATTTACTTTGGTGAAAAATTTATATAAATTTATGCATAGGAGGACCGAGTTACTTTCAGCATAAATATTATGTTTTTGGTCAATAATCTTGAGTTCCTTTGTAATAAAGAGGAGAAGCCGCAAAATCGAAAGGATCACTTTTGCTTTTACTTTACTTGTAAATTAATAATAAACTTGGCTTTGCTTCACGGGCTTCTCATACATATAATCCCATTCATCAGATAATAACCGAGTACATGCCAAAAGCTGCAAAATATTGAATAAATTACGTCTGCAGCGTGCACTAACTAGCACGTTGGGAAGGATATCATCAGCAATCGACATTCATTTTCAGTGTTATCTGTGCAGTTACAGCATCTCCAAACACACACACCTGTGCAAACGGCAAGAAGCAGAGTAGTTGAGTAGTAGCCAAGGTATATAGAATAAAATGACTGAAAGATCGAGGAGTATAATAAGTACTCTAATGGTCATTTTATCTGAACATGCGTGCAATTATGGAACTACACCTGAGCAATCTTAAAACTGATCCAAAACATAAATAAAAGTGAAATAAAACCTCGTGAGTGTTTTATGACAGACAATAAGATATTAAGAGGAAAAGTCCTTAGTCATCATTGTCATCGTCGTGGTACATCGTTTTGTCGAGGAGCTCTTTTGGAGAAAAAAAAATCCTCTTGCTTCCGTGCTGAAAACTAAAAATTAACGAGTGAGTAAACACGACGCAAACATGGATAAACTTTTTGTGTTGTGATTGTGCGTATTTAATAATACGTAATAATAGTATGTACAAATGGTGGGGTGCAATATGAGTCTGCTGAATTTTCGGTACGTTTACTTCTACTTTACAACAATCAGTGCTCTAATCATGTAATTAGCGCTCAAGGTTCTGCACTTTTTCGGTATAGGGCAAGGAAGTCGTAAAAGAAAAACGAATTTAATGTACTACCGACAAACATTACCTTATGCGACGCTATATATACACGATCTTTGCAGCTACATTCATAGACGACGTAACGACTACATATAAAGTAGTAATTTATTGCTTTTCTTGTAAATTATTTTTGAAAATGTATAAAATGGCCAAACCCTCAAAAAAGAGAAACATGATGAATGGCTCATGACTCACAGTGGTATCTAACAAACTCCTCTCTGACAGCAAAAACACAGAGGCAAATGCTAGCGTGTTCATTGTTGTTACTGTTGTTAGTGTGTAATATATATTTCGACTGTTCAGGCATCGCACACAGCATCATAATCAGCACCGCCATTGTTGCCTTCCCGAAAGCATGCGTACATTTTTGTATCCATGAGGTTGCTCTGCCTTTCTTACCTTGTGTCCACACACAATAATGTGACTTTACAAGATGATAATGACGACGATATGATACTACTAAGCTAAACAAAGAAAAATGGTTATAATATCATGCAAGAATTCAAGAATTCTAATGGCAGCATATACGCAAACTAACTTACTTTGAATTATTTTAGGCTCGTTGTTGCGACAAAAACATTTTATAACTTACAACATCTATATAGGTATAGATGGATGGATGTAAGTAAACGTGTACGACAAGAACGAATAGTAAGAAAATTATTATTTGTATTTAAAGAGCCCTTGTATTTATATTATTGTTCTTTAATATCATCGCTACATCTAAACGCTTATGTCATCACTATTTTTTCCTGCACAGTTTGCGTCCGTCCTTAGAATACCAAATTAACCCAATCCAATCCCAGAGCCAGAGAGGAGAAACATTTTTTGGAAGGTGGATGGATGGAAGAAGAAACCCTTTCAATTTCAGACAATGGCTGGTAGTGTTTTATTTTTACATCAACCGTGATAGTCATAATATGACTATGAGACATTATTTATCACACAACCGCACCATTTTTATTTCTTTCATCTTTCATTATGGTAGTAATATAAAAGGATCCCTCCTGACTTTGCTGATTCGACGACGGGGATAAAGAACTTGAAATTAGAAAAACAACACGGATCCTCATCATCATCATAAACCGAATACTACATATTGCCTACCTACCTCAAAGCATACCTACTGCGAAATATTATATCTATCTTTTACTATGTACCTATAAATCTTTTAATCCGCCATACACCACACGCACACAGGACAACCTGTCATTCAAATACGATCATAACAGCATCAGGGCAATTTTTTTAGAAGAATTGGATTTACTTGTCTTTTCGAATTAACGATAAAATTCCCCATATTATTGGTGTGAAGTAATCATCTTTTATCCATGCACGGATCTTGAATTTAATGTAACGTTGAAAGAATTTTTTTTGGTCTGTTCTTCTGGGCTGTACTTTTTATTTCTTCGTGTGTGGAAGTACGCCATCAATCTTTTGAAGTGCTAGAAATAATCAGTAATCGCATTTTTCTAAACATAAATGCTAAAAATTGAGTAGTAGTATAGTTGTAGTTGTCTGAAGACTGTGTGGACCATATATACACGCTGTATCAACAGCAGCAGCACTACTTGTTCGTGAGTTGTAAATGGTTATTGTGGCAAGGACACTCGACTCTGAAAAAAGCGAAAAAAAAATAACTGCCGAACCTTTATTTCAACTCACGAATCGACAAGCTGTGTATAACGTCAGTGATGCGATGATGAAATGAACTAAACAGTGCGAATTTCCACGAAAAAACGCAGTTTATTGAGCTATATATCAAATGAGTACCAAGGGGAAATGTAGACGGGCTGTCGTAGTTATTTGCGTAGTACCTATCCTTGCGAATCGATGACACCATGAATCCCTCTTTCTGTCTTTCTTGACCAAAGAGTGATATTAATGCTTAATATGCCAAATTAATGGGCTTTTTACTTCTCTTCACAGACTCAAGAGCTAAGACGGCTCTTCAACAGGCAGTGCTATCGTCTGCCGCCAAAAAGTTTACGCAATTTTCCTATCTACTTGTCAAAGTCAAACAGTTTTTTTCCTTTTCTTATCCATGACCCATCTTTTTGTGCGAAAATTTCATAACATTATATTTCTCTAATCTACACATGTGGTGCCACTTTTTTACCCAGTGTCTGTGCGCATGTATGCAGTAATGAGGAATACTCTGGACAATTTCACAAATCTTTTAAAAAAATAAGTGAACTGTAATAATAATCGTCATCTTTTGAATCGATGTTTATTTTCTGCCTGTACTGAACCTGAGAATTTTACAAATCACTACATTTAAAATGATAAATGGATAGAACGTCCAACATTCATACTTGGTATCTAATAAATTGCGCTTTAATAATGGCAGGATTGTGTTTTGTGTTCAACGTCCGATACTTTTAATCTAACAATGTCGTGCTCACATCATTATCCTGCTGCATGATCGATTGGTCTCAATCCGTGAACGGACAATGAAGGACCATGACAAAATGACAATATACGCATTGCGTACGTAATATTAAGTATGTGTATTATGCATTCGATATTCTAATTTATTCTTGGAGGTTAACTTTTTTCTTCATATGTCACATCAGCATCTAGGTATTTAGTAAAATCAGATGGGTCGAGAGCGGTACTTGAAGTATACATACTCAGGGACATGACGAATTGATAAACTACAACAAGTAGCGTTTTTGATTAACGTCGAAGATTAAGTGGAAACTGAACTTTACCTTGAAAAAGCCAAAAGTGGTAGTTGTTGTGAGTTCCGATTCCTGTCGTGCGGAAATTGAATGGAGTGATTGGATTTTTTTTCTTGAATATACGTTAATACGTTAAATCCACACGTCTTCACCAGAAAAAGTGTCTAGTCTTTTTTGCAACCAATTTGCTGCCCAATTCAAGAATGAATAGAGACCAGGTTTCAAGCATCGCAGCACAACAATACACAGTCTTCTTGTTTGTATGTTTACTTGCCTACGGAATACAAGTTTCTATTTATAATTTCATTTTATATGTGACATGTTTTATTGTAAAGTAGGCACAAGTCAATTAAATACACACAGCCCACAGTTTGATGACAACACAATCAACAAAACACACTTGACCTTTCTGAGAATCTTTTGGATCATACGATTAACTGATTAATACTAAACTAATTAAAAATTAAAATGTTAACAGTGCATCATAATACAATATGCTGTCGAACACGCACTCACACCTTCGCACAACCCAATATTGACCATTCCTGCATCAGTTGCAGGGATAGACTAAAGCTGCTTCAAGTACCTGTCCTGGCACACCACTGCCTCCATCACTACATGCTTACCGCATGTTATTACATTGCAGAGTGGCCCAATGACTAGTGAATGTACTACTACAGTGTAGTGGATGGCTTCGCATTTCTGGCAGAAGAGAACAAAGGAGTGTTGAATTGTCTGTTACTGTTACTAGCAGCGAACGTAGCGTGCTCTAATCCGTAGTACGCTGCTGTAGCAGCAACAGTAAATAGCAGCGTACATACACACTGTTATATAGACGCTGACTTGCCTCCTTTTAATAAATCACCTGTACACCTACCCAGCACTGTGTATGGATGAATGTATATGGACATGGGGTTCGAAATTGAACAATGAGTACTACAACGTCTTGACGTTGAACGATCTATTCTTGCTGACTTTCGTTACTACTCCCTGTCCCTATTCCTGTCAGCTTTCAGTTTTATACTGTCAATATATCTATACATTGTACATGCCATGTCGGTTGGAGTTTTTAGATTTGACATGTTTTCCGCTGTAGTTTGTTGGTAGGTAATGGAAAATTCAACTGATGGCATTATGATGTAGGTGTATATTACAAAATTACAAAATTATATTAGTGTATTATGTGACACTGTGACAAAATATGTTTGTTTGTTGTTACCCCGGCCGGGAAACTATGTATTAGTTATATAAACCCCACCCTCCCCGTCTTTTTTTCGTGGGGCCCAGTTTAGAAGTGGTATGCAGAGGGAGGGGTGAGGGGAAGTGACTATGGAAGGGAGTGTTGGCTCACAATCGATCATTTTAGTTTAATGTTTAATACCATATGTGAATTTGAGCAAATGTATCCGCACTTGAACTTTTACTGATTAAGTTATAAAATTACGTACATGCAGGGAACACTTCTCGTGTACCTGTTTATGTAAGGAATTGCTCCGGAAAATGAAATAAGGGTCCATTATAATTACATGTGACTTACATCATGGAACATCGTGTACACAGTTTAATAGTTAAATTAAATGTTAATGTTGTTAATGGACATGACAATGAAAAAAATGAATATGTTGTAATGATTGTCGTTGAAGAGCATTATAATTTATAAACCAGACCATTCGTATTGATCTTTTATTACGTCATGAAATTTTGAAAACAATATTTACTTGGTTGATATTGCGGGATGGTTTTTTGTAGGGAACAACTCTCGATATAATATAATAGTATCTTCTTAATTTTAGGTGACGCTTTTTCGAGGGAGGTCAGGTTGTTGTCCACCAGCTCCTGCAGTAGAAAGTCTACCGGACACGACTACGTTATTTTGTTCCTCTGGTTGTGGTGGTGACATTGTTAATCCTGGGGTTACACGGTTAAGAGGAGGAATATAGTTTGGATGATTACTGGGAAATGCAGCTGGAGCATAGGACATTCTGGGCGTTGGATTAATATTAGGTTCTGGTTTCCTTAGCATACGATACCATGCACTTTTCATTTTGCCCCATATTTCATACGACTGTGTTTGTTCACTCTTGAATTCCTTCCAGTTAATACGAATCTGAGGATCTTTTGGTCCCCAACGCGGACTTGGCTTGAGGATAGCTTTAAGTATAGCTTGCTGTAAAATATTATCACAGAGAAACGTTACAGCTCATCAAAAGTAATCAAACAAATTAGCTACATATTTTTATAACTTATAACATTAATTAAATCTGTACTACTCATTATTTTTAGCTTACCGCATTGGGTGGAATATTTCGCCTCCAATGGATTTTTTTTGAATTCCATAAACTTGAATATTAAACTAATTGGGATCACTGATATGCAACATATAGTTAACAGCCAAGCAATTACTGGAAAATTTAACATATTAATATTATACGATTTAAGTTCACATGTCCATTTATTTTTTCATACCTACGTACATACAGCCCCGTAACTTTTACTTTCACTTACCAATTACGGCACGGGTCCATTTTTCTGGTTTGGTGTCTTTGTAGGTGGCAAGCCAGTAAATGTAAATAATTATCATTAGAGGTGCTAATGTTATCCATGTAACACGCAAGTACAGTCCGCAGGGTTTTCCATTTCTCATGAACATAAGGTCATCGCAAAAGTTTTTCAGGCCATACACATATACTACTGTAGCAACTTCCATAAATGCAAGACTAAAATAAACATACTATTAGCATACGAACGAAACATTTCAAGAGAATCGCATTCCTTTAAAATATGTATGTATTTATTTACATGTATACAACTGCAGTGACACCGTGTATGTCAACAACGTCAAACCACGCAGCTCCAAACTGAAATAAAAGTAGACATAGTTGATAATATAGACAGATCTGCTTGAACTTTTAATGTAAATAAATACAATTCCGATTGTTGATAACATTTTTTATTACTCTGTTTGTGTAAATAATTCCCAGAAAGCAAGAAAACGCACAAACACCGCTTACAATATTGCTCCGCTTCCATGCCGGCTTTTTATCAGCGATTACAGTAACTAATTTGATGGGAAAATGATATGAACTAAATTAATGACAAAAAAGTACAGTAATCTTCAATATTTTTACAAGCC
>JAHZNB010002488.1:0-15202 GCA_027744295.1 Callyntrura guangdongensis | reverse complement strand
AGTAAGCTGTATAATAGTTTTTAGGTTGGGAATCGATCTTCTTTTTTCCTTTTCTTCTCCTCTTTTGTGTTCTTGTGTACTTGTACTACCCAGGTATATTTCCTATTTTTCCTTGTCGCTTCCACTACCACTATTTACTTGTTCTCCCAAGAACCAACAAATGTGCAGGTGTAGAAGAAAAAAGAGGGAAAAAATACAACAGAATGTTGTTGGAAGGGGAACGAGAGAATGAAACGGACACTAAAAACTCTTCGTCTACCACCACCAGCAGCAGAGCGATTATAATAATAAAGTGCATTAAAAACCTACATAGCTTCCAAATGCACTGCCTTTGTTGCTATCTACAACCACCAACCAACGGCCATCACCGCGAGCAATTTAGTAACTCATTTAGGGACTTTGCTTTCTCTCTCCGTAAAAAATATGGTAATACCACCGGACTTAAAGTCTGCGGCGAATATAATATATCTGGACGACGTCATGTATGTTCGTAACTGCAACAAAGTACTACCGGGACATAATAAGTATTCTTTTTTGAATAGACGCGCTCAACCTTAAAAAATATGTATAATCTGAAGAAAAAAAAACTTTCGTGTTTGGAAAGGTCGTTTTCACCACACTCTAAATGGGAGTAAATGAAGATCCCAACAAAACCTCGCCTACATACAAACTGAACGGGTTTCAAGTTAAAGAATAGGCATTCCTCCACCACCTTGACATTATATACTTTTTGGTTTGTTTGTCTGTCCACTTGCAAGAAAAAAATATGCGGGCAATTTTTCTTTGCATTACGCTTACATACAATACCTATACTTTTCCTTTCTGTGAAATATTCTTTCTCAATCTGTGCGTGAGTCATCGCCATCGACATTGTAAGTGTGTAAAACAATTTTGTAGACGATTATATGCTTTTCTATGCCCCAATTTCATGCAAGCTTGAAATCAAAAAAAGTTTGGTCTTTGCCGTTAGCTTACACCCACGCCGTCATAATCGCCAACCTATAAGAAACCACTATAGAAAATAAACTCTTGACAAACAATGGACTGGGTTTTGTTGAAAATATATTTTTGTTACCCACATACATATTGCTGGGGTGATGATGGTTGCTTACAAGGAAAGAAACAATGTCTAGTAAACATTAAAACTGCTGGTGGTGGAATGGTCTGGTAAATTACTTGAGCAATGCAGGTTAACTCTTGTTTCGTAGTTCATTCTTACAATTACTAGTTCTTCAAGAAACTCATATTGTTAGATTATCAGTAGCGTTCTCAATCTGGTTTGACATATGGTTTTGCTTCTCCATTTTTATTATTTTTGTCGTCAAAGTGTCTCAATTCAGTCTCAATGACTCAGTCTCAGTGTCTCAATAACTCAGGTTGAGTTATTTTCTGTGATTTTTTTTCTGATTACTCGTACACAGTCTGGGGAAATCTTCATTTCTCTTTCGTAGGATTTTTTTTGATACTTTAAAAGGTAATATTAGCATCTCATTTCTTTTTTATTTTCTTTCTATATGCGTCATCGTCGTCTTCAACCTTGTTGTCGCATTTTTACTCTTTTAGTGCGGCTGCTTTAGGGGTAAGAAATAAAATGCAGCCACTATCGATAAATTAAGTCAGCTCTATGAAACTTATATACAACAACTCAGAGTAGACATTTACAACAAGTTTTATTCTGTTCCCGACAAATATTACGACAACAACCGTCGTCGTCGTCGACGACGTCGTTGGTGTTGTTGTTACCATACCATTTTTGACGTGCAACTTTTATTGTTATTGCGATTACTTCTATTATACAAGTTTTTACTGTCCCTACTAGTGCGCGAAAAGATGACGACTTTTTCAGTGTTGTGGTGGGGAATCATTCACCAAGTTCGTCTACCTTTATTTACCAGTCGCCTCCAATAAAATGAGGAATTGATAATAATCTTCTGTTCTTAGATTTCTTTTTTACGACGAAAGATATCACTAGGTGACGTGGAATGTGAACGTTCCCTATAGGAAATAAAGTACTCGTAGTTTACAATCATAATATATTACGCCTATTGCACCGGCTTATATTTATAAGCTGAAAGTTGCGTTGTAATAAATGCAATGCGGTGAAAATGACACACAATTTCCTGGATATGTTCATTTTCGTTATGCCATTATTACACAGTACGGTAGTTGTTCTCACTGTTGGGTTCATGTTATAGTTTGTCAGACACATGATGTGTGTGTGTGTCTGTAAAAAAGTGTAAGCTCACTGTTAACATTTTTCTTACCAGCTTTTAAACTACGTAATAGGCACATAGCCATACAGGCGCTAAGAAGGAAGCAAATAGCTTTTTTACTTCAGAATTGCCATTCATCGTGTATGTATAAAATTATGTCGATGCATGTACACACAGGATGTAACTATAATATAACAGCGAAATGTACCCACGAATAAATAAGTAGGCAGTATTGCCATAATCACAAAATTATATACTGCATTTTCTCCAGCTTTATTTATCGTGTGGACGATTGTGTTTTTGTGGGAAATGTCGAAGTGTTTGGCGAATTTACTACATTTGCTTTTTAGTGGGTGCTGCGATGTGATGATAAGCATATGCATATGAAGGTATCCATATATGTGGTGCGTATATACATATTAATGTGTGTAAATGACATGAATAGAAGGTTCCATTTCAGCTTTTTTGATTTTTCTTGAATGTTGTTTTGCTTATATTTCTTTTGCAAAAAAAATTATTAAACGTATGGCTAAAATGAAGAAGAATAGGGATGATGATGGCTGTGTTGGTGGGGGAAATGTGTGTGTGGTGAGTTTGACGGCAGGTGGTAAGCAAGGTTGATGGATATGTCGACATGAACACTGTGAATGATGATATATTATTGTGGGAATGGGGAGCGATAAATGCTTTTCCTTGAGAAAAAAATATAATAAAAATAAGTAAAGCAATATACGTTGATTGTGATGACAAGAGCATCGTCGTCATGTATATAATCTAGAGGGTGGGTAGTGGTAAAGTAAGGTTCCTTTTTTTAAAAAAATATATGAGACTACTAGAGTTGCTTTTTGGACAGATGTTGAGTTGAGGCTACAAAAAATGGGAATTGGAATGGACTTTGCGGAGAGAAAGAGATGGAGGTTCATTGAAAAGTTTTTTTTTTTTGGAGAAATAAAGGAGAAGGGAGGAGTGTGTAACACAGATGAGGATGATGAAGTATGATAGGTGGGCTACAAAGCTTTGTGGACGATATGATTATTATGGTGATGAATGAAAAAATATGGAGAAAGTTTATTTTTGGGTGACTATAGGTAGCATAGTCACGTCATTTCATATCATGAAACTAATAATTTACAAAAGTATGGAACGACCCACAACGCGACCCTTGAGGAAAAGTTAGATACATGACTGTTGTGAGAAAGGGGAATAACTGGAGCCAAGGTCCAGTCCTGTGGTCATGTTGTTATTGCAAGGGTAACGTCTATAAATAAAACCAAGGATTCTTTTTTTAGAAACTGAATTATAGCCGAGTATGAAAGGTTGAAAATGACATGCGTATGTATATAATAAAAGTTTTGTGCTCAAAGGAAAAGAAATATAAGTCACAAATGAAACGAAACAATCTGACCGGAAAATATAAAGAACTCGTGTATTCAGTCCAAATCATATCGAATTTGTTATGAGAGCTCCTTAGAAACTGTACATTCTTTTGTACACGAGGATCTGTTTGGAGGATCCACTTTGACTTTATATTTACAAACTGACTAAAACGACTGACAACTCATCGTCAGTACAAGTAATTTAATTTTAGTAAGTATTAATGTTATGCTCTAATATGATAGATAGGCTAAAAATGATCAATTTCTAGATTCATATCATAGTTTCTCAAGAATTATCAGTTAAATACGGTAAATTGGATTTTAATTTGGACGAATTTCCTTTCATTCAAAGAAACATTCAAGAAATAAAACAAATAACGAATTATTTTCGTTTAATGAAGTTGGATTAGAGGAAAGGAAAATCTCATGATATAGCGTTTTTAAACATTTTTTTTGCACGCGTTACTTTATCTCCTCGTGCACCAAAAGCTGATAAAACAGCGAACACAGTGATATTATGCTGATTACACATTCTAGGTAGCTGTTTTCCAGAAATCCAG
Source organism: Callyntrura guangdongensis (assembly GCA_027744295.1). Lineage (NCBI taxonomy): Eukaryota > Metazoa > Arthropoda > Collembola > Entomobryomorpha > Paronellidae > Callyntrura > Callyntrura guangdongensis. The sequence goes on along the minus strand of JAHZNB010002488.1, from coordinate 11,053 downwards.
CTATTTTTAATTAAAAATACTGTCAACTGTTGACAAAATTTAAGTTCGCCTGTTTAGAGTTTTTGTGTCTAGTTAGACGTGGTTTATCGTGATTTATTATTATTGTACTGGCGACACACGTTTAAAACACTGAACCTTTATTATGTTTTCTGATTTTAAATATGAATGTTATCGTTAACATATACATACAATTACCAATCGTAACGATCCATCGAACTAATCTAATGATAAAATTGTGTCAATATAAATCAATATCTATCAGTCAATATAACTACTAAAATAATCATTAGTGGCGTTCAATTGACCAAACACGTTAATCGGAAGATTTACGTACCGTTGTGCTAAAGCTAGTTTCCCCTTTTAGTGTTACATTTTGTAATACTAACAAAATGTTTGTATGCTTTTATTATATACGTCAGGCAAGTCAAAGCAAATCAAACTAAAATCTGACGCAATTTTGAACATTTTAACGATGTGTGCCGCCACTACTTACGATTAGCACATTTCAGGCGATGCTTTACATGTCAGATGAATTGTCATGACGTACTGAAAGGTTGAAAAGGCGGTAATTGCACGCTATAAAACAGACTTGTACACAGTAGTTTCACATTGTGATAACACCTAGGCATTATGAATATAACTGACAGCTTGAATGATTCCGCTTAAAATTGAACAAAGCAACAAACATTAACTACCTCTAACAAGTAACTTACGCGCTTTGCACACTATTGCACGTTGTAAATTGGAATTGAAAAACTGGTTGTTAAATATGCAAACGAGATTTGAATATAGCACACCGTTGACTCTATCAATAAACACAGAATCGTTTTTGTGGTACTGACGAAGCAAAAATGTGAAAATCAAAAAGTTTAAATATTAAAATTGATACCCAGTGACAGTTAACACTAGGACCTAAACGTAATAAACATCCTATTTCAAACCGATTTCAGCGAAAAGGCTTTTTGTGTTGTTACTGTTACATGATTATCATGAATCATGAGGTATTGAATAAAAACCGTCCCTTAACAAAGAACTTAACCAACATGTTTGTGTAATCAGCTCAGCTTTCAAACTACCCATTCAAATCTTAAAATGAAGAACGTTTCTAGAATAGTTTCCTTTTAGACTCTCAATTCCAAAAGGCCAAGTCATGTAGACGGAATGACGTGAAACACTGAAAAAAGATTTACGCTAATGTGAAGTTGAAAAAACGAATTGGAAGATTTTCTATTGAAAAGTCATATCCATTTCAGAAAAGCCTGAATATGCGATGAAACGAAAAACGAAAACTACATCTTACCTTTCAGGGAAAATAATGCAACTTGTTTGTATGAGTAAATGGGATGTTGATGCAAAAAAGTTTTATTCACGGTGAAAAAGATCTCACAATTTACAAAGACATGCCTGCATGCTGCATGACATAAGCCCATCCAACAAGTCATGCGCTAGGTTTACGGACAATGATGTGAATAATGCATGAAACAGTATACCTTCTTGATAGAAAATAATCCATAATCAGCTTTACAGGCACGTGCTGTTGTATATTTCATTTCACAACTTTGTGCACTTTTTACTGGTGAGGGCCCAGTAAACACAGTCATGCTTTCAGAACATCAGTACACATGTCTTAGATAAAAACGATGTGTTTCACGCTTTCTTTGGGTTGGGTACACTTCTTTTCCTGTTCACCAAAATGTAATCTTAAAAATCTGCAATGGAAAAGTAGCCTCTGAGACAGACAATACCGAGGAGTGTTTGGTAGACTGGAGGTGTTGATTCGAATAGAGGGAAAAGCCCGGAAAAACATGCACAGCTTTATAGCATTTTAGTGTGAAAAAATGTTATTTTATGGCACACACCTTAAGAAATTGTGTGAACGTGACGGGCTTACGTACATGCCAGCCGACAACACGGCTCTTAGCTTACACTTATCATTAACAAATCTCTAGCACGACAAGGATATCTAGACTATTCAGTTAGTATATCTGGTATTTAATACTGATGGCGGCGTTTTAGTGTTACAGTTCTTTTTTACCTTAGATATTAAAACGCATATAATTCTTTACATAATTAACAAATGCACTTTTATATACCTACTACTACATTCCTATATTGCATTAATTTGAATTGTTCTGTCTTGTCAAAAAATCTTCTTTAGCTTTTCATTATATAATAATTTGTAGAAATATCCTGTCTCCAATGTTTTTTTGTTACTGGAAATGTCATCTGAAAAAAGCGGATTTATAGAAAAATAGGCAACTATCAATTTCCGCAACTATTTGTACGCGTTCTTCTATAAGGGCTATAGAAATAATAAATTTCAGAAGTGCTTCTTTCTGCTTACTTGCCATTTGCCACGGCAGAAATACAAAATATCACCCAACAAAATTTGCAGTACTAAAAAACTCCAAAATGAAAATATCCTGAACGTAATACCACTGCATATAAAACACAAAAATACGTTTGTTTCATTTGTCTATCTACTTTTTTTTAGTTACATTTGTATGATAGTTGCTCAGTTGCTCCGTCAAATGTTGAATCGTCATAAAATTTAAGTTGAATGTCTGAAGTCTCTGTTGGTTTGCCATATGTGAGTATATAGATCTTTTCTCTTTTCATTTCCCATATCTCTCTCTCTCTCCTTCGCTTATTTGTATTTGGTTGCTGTATTGCGTAATTCGCATACAAAAAGCTTTTCAAAAGTGAAGTAAAGCATCTGAAACGAAACAGTAATAATTCTACTCATTCATAATAAAGCTTCCATATGAGCACAGACTTTTCCCCTTGAGTACCCGTATGTAATTTAATGTATTTTCTCTTCCTTTTTGGTTGCAGAAACAGCATCACATACACACAGACAGACATAGTCGTTTTCTTTTTAAACTAATTTTAAAGCTCTTTCCCAGGATAAGCCTTAACAACAAGTAATCATTATGCGGCTCGTCTGTACAATAATAAACAATGACAAAAATAACATTAAAATTTTCAGAACGTTGAGCATAGCTTGAGTCGAATACCAGTTCCGAGAAACCATCGAATTTTTTCCGGACAGTGACGACGGGGGGTTTCTCGAAAGAAAACCAGAAATAGCACACAGGTTTAAGAAAACTACAAAAATATCGTACCAGTAGGCCATGTCTTGGCAAGGACTGCTCGATTTTGTTTGTAATTCGCACATTTAAAAAAATAATTTAAAATGAAAAGGGACTGCTTTTTAAATTCGGTTGCTATTTAATCTGATTATTTATAAAATTCCCTTTCTGCATTTGTTTCACTGTTTCTGGCATGTCCGTAAACAATTTTTTATAGCAAATTTCATCCCCGAGTAAATATTGAAAGTTCCCGTGTGCTATAGTGCCGAGCGTATAGCAAACAAAGCCTGGAAAAACAGGGTCACCAGATGTCTCGCGTTGAAAAAAAATAAAGAGAAAGAAAGCAGTGAAAGGATGGGGAGCATACGGAAGGCGCTTTATTTCTCAATTTACTTGTCTACGTCATTTTTTGCCTTCGGTTTTCCATTTTCGCAATAAATCATCCTGGTAAACATGAGGAAGAAAATGAGTTTTTGTAAAGAAGAAGACGGGTTAAGAACCTGCGGTGGTAGAATGTAGCATTGTTGGCAGTGGTGTTATGTAAGTAAGTAGCAGGATTTTTTTTTCTAAAAAAGCTGATGTTCCAATGTCCCCGCGACAGGCGGGCCATTACATATTTTCAATTCACAAAGCTAAATTTATGACGATGATCCCCATCCAGGAAGGATGAAAGTGTGTGCAAAAGTCTAAAAAGTAACATTAGCAAACTTGTCATCCATATCGGTATAAGTATATATTGTATTAATGTGCTCGAAAACAATGACGTTATTTCACTCAAATTTCCCTTCAAACTGCGCAGCGTACTGGCATTTTACGAAAGAGATTGTACCCAGATGGGAATTAAATGGAAAGGATTACAACTTTGTAAAATGACCCCTGGACCCAACTTATTTGTTGCTAAACAATTGGCACTTTTAATGTCCTTGTTACTTTAATGATCCCAAAACCCGTGACATTTGTTCAACGCGGACAGTCGCCAAGGTTTTTGTGTACATGACGTTCACATAAAAGTCCCTCCCGTTTGTTTAAATAAAGCAGGAAATTAACCAAGAAAAAACTTATTTTGCGTCATCATTAACTTTTCAGGCATTTCATCTTTTCCCGAAAGACGTACGGCTTCCCTGTCTTGTACTACCTTTGTGGAATAATTTTTGGTGACATTCCTGGAAACAATTTTCATATCCGTTCTACCTGTCCCCGTTCATTATACACAGGTACTGACTGCCATGGGAATTGTAATAATAAAAAAGTATCCTCTTTCTATAAGCTTTCCCCTCTGCGCTCTTATTAAGTCATGTTTTTATTACCATCTCTGCCTGCCCGGGATGCCTTTGTAAATGACGGTCTGTTTCCCGTGTACTGCGACATTTCTCAAAGTAACTCGAAAAAAGTCGGGATAGTCACGTAGAGTGCTGGTGCCTTGTAAATATATGATTTTACTGAGGAAACACGTTTTATTCATAAAGTCCCCAGGAGAACATAATTCTTTTTCTTGTCTCTGTGTTACGTCTCCTCTCTCTCGAGAGAGAAGAGCAACGCAAAGAAAACAGAGACCAGGGAAAAATAAAGAGACGTGGTCTTAATCGCTCTATTTTTCGTCATATCATCTCCCTATAATGCATCTTATGCTTGCAACGTCGTCATTGAACATCTTTCTCCTTAAAAAAGTAAAAATCCGACAAACGCCAAAGACACATGTTTTGTATACATGGACGTGTCTTTTCAGGTAGAAAATTCAACATAAAAAACATGACGATGTTGCCTATTTTGTGCGTTCCAGGTAGATATCTCTGGCTAGAGATGATTAAAAATAGAAAGAATACAGAATACGAGCTAATTTGACGAGAAAGTTATAGAAAAGATTCGTATATCCTTACCTCTGCCTTTTGTCGATTTTTGTTGTTTCCTTCTCATTGACGTCCATCTTTTATTTTATATTCGGATTCGGTGTCCATAAACCCTGCAGATAATTCAAATGGAGGATAGTAATTGAGGTATATGGAGAATGACAGAGAGCACACAAGCGTATCAGTAGTAACAGAGGATTTTGCAAACGACAAGAGCTGCGTAACCCTGTGTGTGTATATTCCGCTCGCTGTGCTTGATTATTTTACTTGGATCACTCGAGCATAACGTTGGTTGAATAGGTTGGTGGAAAGTAGGACATGTACAAGAAAATAGGAATGCTTCCCAATTGTCTACAGACTTACAGCAGAATTTATTGAGAAATCGTGGTCCTCTCAGGCTGGAAGGCACACTTTTCTACTCTTTCTCCAAATCTTTGACAATTTCGATATTTTCTTCCTTTGGATGAATACGTGTGTATTGTAGATGGGGAATTAGAAACAAGGGAAGCCGTCGAAGTAGAAGAGGGAAAGAGCTGATGTTAGGCAACCAAGAAGAAATGATGCGATGTGATGGCAACAGGGTAGAGAGAATGTAGGTAACTACTACAAAGAGGATATTTGTTTGTCATGTGATGATATTTAAAACATGGCAAAAAGAGCAAACACGTCAGGGGTAGAAAAAAATGAAATTCAGATGAAGAAAAAGACGCAAATCTACGCAGTACAAGTATATTCATATTTTGAAAAAATATTATATTCGACGTTTAAAAATGTCAATTTTTATTTCCAATGACCATTTCGACTTTATGTATCGTCAGAATGGCCATTTTCATAAAAAATACAAAAAGGCATGGTTATTATTTAATTTTAACTGAATCCTTCATTCATATCCCTCTATTAATCCACCTGTTTACATACATTGGTATACAAATTTGTTGTCAACTATGAAATATTTAGAAAAAAATTTATGCTGTAAATTCTTCCACCACATTTGATCTTTGCCTTTTCTCTTCACCTTGACGACTTTCCTTCTGATTCTTACTTTCCATGTTTACATGGCTGCTGTGGAATTTTGTATTTTATATTGATTATTCATCACGTTTCACCTTACATCCTCCAGAACCTCATCCGCCTGGTGGCGAACCTGTAGTGGCATGCTTTTTTCGTAAAACATATCACTATCTTTGGTACCAAAATTGCCGTATCGTCTTTCAAACCGACAGGAAGCCAAACAAAATTGATTCTCACTGAAAGCGATCCATATACAATAGTATATTATGTACCTTTACTAGAGTTATGAAAGGAATCTTGAGCACACTTTCATCATCGTAAATGCCTCAGGTCTTACACATCTTTTGAGCGAGAGAGATGAAAAACGGGGAAATGTCTTGTTCTCCGATAATGTTGAAAACGACGACGATGACGATAAAAAGGTGGTTTCATATTATTGATCTTGACGATATGATGGGAGTGCTGATAATACGACACACTGGGGAAACATTACCACTAAAGATGTTTTTATTACGTTAACGTGAATCTAATAAAAAACGCTAAAAAAATTCCACCTGTTGTAAAACTAGTTTAAAATGATTTTTTTTACCCGTTTTCTTTTTTTCCTTTCAGACTTCTTTCCCGCTTTGGCCACCACTCATCTTTCTTCAGGACAACTGATAGTGAGAGAAAGAAAAATGGGCAGGAGAAAGTGGTTGAAAAGTACGAAAGAGAAAATTGAACTAGAAACTCAACAAACGTTGTTGGCGATGATGATGGCAACTGAACAAAATAGTAACAATAAAATGCTTTTATCAGCTCTTCCTTCTGCTACTTTTCCATTTACTACAACTGCCAGTTTTCTTTCCTCAGCAGAAAACGAAATTTTCGTGGAAGAAAACAGAAAGCTTTCACATTCCCCACTTTACTGGTACCTTCGTGTCTGAGGTGAACGGTTACATATACATATATATTTATTTTTTGTTGGCAAGAGGGAGGGTGAACATAGTGTGTTTATCCATCAATTTTCTCCCTCAACAATCATTTCTTTCTTCGGTGCTGTTTGTTGCTGTTGTTGAGTTTGTTGAGAGTTTTTTGTCGCTGTTGTTGTTGTCGTCGTAAAGTACGACACTTAAAAGTTTAGCGCGTATGGCCTCGTCCGTTGGTAGTGGAAACAGTGCTTGTGCCGAAGAGGCTGACCCGCCTAACAACCAGGAAGACCAGGAAGGTGGTGGCGCTTGTGGCAGGGCCGAAGGGAGTGAAACGGAAGTGAGGTCACTAACCGGTGATAATGCCGTTGAGGCTGGAACTACAGATGCTCCGGTGGAGGATTTACTCTCGTCAGACGCAATTTCCGTAATATACTATACTGTTGGTGGAGACGATCATCATGAAACGGCTTTGGTGCCTATTGATGCTCCACCGGATGATATTAAAGGTAACGGCTTTTATTTTTTTAAATATTCGGTTAGGAGGTGTGTGTATTGGGTCTGGTGTGTATTATTATTTTTTATAATTTTTTTCTTTCAAATTCCGAGTAGATATGTTCCGAGCAGCTGCGGAGGCAGGGCCTTGTGATATAGTGAAGCTGTACACTCCTGACGGCAGACTAACAAATATTTCAACGACAATCCCACCAAACACACCTTCCACCCCGTATCGTCTTGAAGTAATTGGTGTACATTGTAACGGTAAGTTCGTAAATAAAAAAGGAAACCGCGAAAAGAAACTCCCAAAAAATATGAACTCGCATATTTTTTCACATGTGCTTGCATTCATCCATAATAACTAGCGTACACACACGCATTTATTTATGTTCTTACTATAAAAAATGTTTCCAAGAAAAATATACGTATATAAATTTCTCCATTTTTTCAAAGAATGAATAATGGAATGTGAGTAAAGGGAGGAACGGACCGTTCCTTTGGTATTTGATGGTATTTCTAGGTTTGTGTTGAATTATTTTTTCCTGCTCCATGAATATAATATCAACACGCAAACGCCCATGATCATACTTCATGTCATGACAAACAAAATGTTAAATATTGGTACACACGCACACAAACAAATAAACATACACTAGCAAATAAAAAGGAGAAACTGCAAGGATGGTTTTCTGTTAGTTATGTCATGTGAGTCATGTGACAGAAATGTACGTCCGGGAAAGGTCACACTAATGTTGTAACAGTTTTTTGGGGGAGAGAAGGATTCCATTTCGGAGATGAAATAAAGTCGCAGCAAAAGCATAATACTTTTAAGCTTATTTCTTTGCAATAGTTTGTGTGCGTAAATTGAGAGAAGAAATAAAGTGAAGACGAATGAAAATACAAGTCATGAAAGTGTCCTGGTGGTACGTTCGCCTCTGCTACTAGATTTCTATTCGCAAAGGTAGCAACAGTACTGTCAACATACGACTATAAACAGAGTAGATTTTAGTAATGGATTTTTGGAGTGCTTTTGACAGAGAAATGGTTTAACGCCCACGATTGGCGGTAAGGGCACGAAAAAAACACATGAACGATCATCATATTTTTTTGAGTTCTAAAAATAAATAAATAAATTTAAAAAATGTGCGTAACACATTGAAACTTTTCTAATTCAGTGGTGTGTATCGGGTTTGTTGTGCTTCAGCGAAACTCAGTGATATAGAACGCTGTACGTCAAAAAAGCAAGGAGAAATACAGCAACAAATAGTATTATCGATTGGATTCGTGGTTAAAAATAAACCAGGGTTATATTGTACAAAACCTCTGATGTCACTGAAGGATTTACTTTAATGCAATATTCACTTTATTCGTTCCAATAGAATTAGTTCCTACGACTCAAATCTTTCATGAAAGAGTCATAATTATTTGGTTGAGCCGGTAACATAAATAAAAGTATAAAATGTGAATTTCCAGAGGTAAATATGATTTTGTTATGAAAAGAAGCTAAATTGTGATTATCAAGGACAAAAGTTTACACTCCAATAACCTATGTCGTTGTTCCTCGAATTTCTTAGGATTGAGTCTAACAACAAACCTATCATTGCGTCGATCAGTTTCAAGCAAATATAAACTAATAAATGGCGTCAAATTTTTTAAATAAGCGACGTACGACACTGCGCTTGCAAATAATTGATAATAACAATATGCTGATGGTATTACATTATCATTTTATTTACATTTGGTAGCAGAAAAAGTTAAGGAGTTTAATAATTTACTTACATTTTGTTGTAAAAAGTTAGTGGTAAAGGTGGAGAGTGGTACAAGCGTATACTTGATATATAACATGTATCTACTTTCAGGCATTATAGTGTTATTAACCATTCATTAGACATAGGACATATGTAGGACAACGCTAATCTTGCATACAAGAACATCTACAAAAAATTGATCGTGTACAAAGTTTACAGAACTCGTAAAATATGTTTGAAATAAATAATCATGTCACATCATCACAGCGAGATTCGCTATGATAATTAGAACAATGCCATTTCCCACGAACAAGTGCAACGCAACACAATTCCCGTTTTGCTCCACCCTACACAAGATTTTGGGATACTAAAAAGTATTCTGTTTATTTACAACCTTTAGCCAGATTTTATAAAAAAATATTACTTGACACCCATATCTATAACTACCAAAATCAGTGAAGTACTGTCGCCACTGTCGGACATTCTGTATTTGGGTATCGAACCCTCATCGCATTCGTTGGTACTTCTGGTCACAAAATACAAAATTGGATTTATTGGATTTTGAATGATCAGACAGAAATTAAATTGACATTAACCTCGTCCTTTTCAAAGTGTCCGATACATTTCGTTACAGCAAGAAGTCAATTATACGTGTGTAACTTGTATGTACGCTTTCACATAAAGGGAATGAAATTGGCAGTATTAGTCTTACATGTATCCGAGTTATGACATATATCGACCAAATAGACTGGCAAAATATACAAAAAAATACCAATTGCCTCCGTATCATGATATCAAAGCTGCTTTGTCTATCGTTTATTTCAAACTAAACTGTAACCAGAACCAGAATACTAACGAAACTTTCTATATTACTGAATTGATGGTGTGGTGTAACTGCAACATGCTTTAACAAGTGGAAATATCAAAACCGAACAAGTGCTTCTTTACAGTTTGCTGCTAGGATAAACCTTAACCTTATAATGTAATGTAATGACAAGTACATGTATTGTGGATACAAAACGCTGCGGATGTCGACGACAGCCACGAAGAAATATTAAGTTACGTTCCTTTGATACTAATTGTAAGAAACAAGTGATGTTAGTTTATTACGCCGATGAATCTAGATTCATTGGAGTATTGAGATTAGCGTGTTTGTCTGTCTGTCTGTCCGTCCGTCATCACATCACTCTACAGGCCAGAGGCTTCAGCCGATTTGGCTCAAATTTGGCACCTTATGGTAGTGGCATCTCTGGGATACAATTTCAGCAAATTTGCTCGACCCCAAAAGTTTAATAATTTACTTACATTAAAGTTAGTGGTACAAGCGTAGTATGTACTTTCAAGCACGATGGGTAGCCAAACAAGTACATGATTTTACAGAACAAAGCAAAGCCTTGGCTTGCTTGCAGGGTCGCTAGTGTGTATTTAGTATTTGTATGGGGATTCGCTTAGATGCTCTGTGCATATACAGTGGGCTGGACATTTTAAAGAGGATCTTTGGAGGGAATTTTGGAGGGAACGTCTAGAATCCCGTGATGTTTATTGACAGCTTTCCTTCTAGTAATAACCCATTCATATACGCTTTAAATTTTCCGTATCTCGTAACTACTATCATAACTTTCATTTAAATATTTACATCGTCAAACTCCGCCTTTGTTCTCGAGGTTTCCAGAAGATGGAGGATGTTCTTTTTACATGCAACGTCATCAAAAATAAGCAAACATACTGCGTCTGCGAGTCGCAAGTCCCGACAACATTGTTATTTAAAATTTAAACTTTATCGTCGTAAAAAACGTTTGCAGCGAACCGAACAAGATAAAACCTGACCGACGTTTTACAACGATGGCGAATCGGTTTAGAAATTTTTTCCGAGAAATCAAGTGTCCGATACATTTTGTTACAGGCTGTAGTATTAGAAGAAACCTCACAAAATGTTCCCAAAATGTCGA
>JAHZNB010002487.1:0-11221 GCA_027744295.1 Callyntrura guangdongensis | reverse complement strand
GATTTTCGGCTCATTACTACAACAGAGGAAAACAGCAGGAAATTCTCTGTAATGCGAGACATGCCTAGTAAAATAGCAGATAAATAGTTGGAAAGGTAGGTAAACGTGGTACTTGTACACAAACTTAAGTTCTCAGATGCAGAGATTGATCTTTCCATTCCTTCTAGTCTCGGCTTGTTGTAACGTTCCGTTGTGAAAATATAGATCGGCTAGAGAGACAGGCTTAAATGGGACGTGCCTTTTAAATTTCACACAAGCACACAAAGCTTTTAGGTTTTTAGGTTGTTAAACTTGTGTTTGTAGATCGGTAGATTGAACACAGCAGTCACACAATATGTTTATTCTACTACGAGTATTTTTGTGAGAGACGAGGAACACGACATACAAGTTGGGTTGTTTGGGATGCATGCGTTCACTTTTATGACGACGACGACGACGACGAGATAGTTTCGTTATTTGAGTTGAAGCAAACGCAATCATAAAGCTCGCCTTTCTTCAAATATTACAAATACAAAATATTTTATTTCTCTAGTTTTGTTGACTTGAGATCTGCGTGAACGATGTAAAGTGGAGATAGACGGTGTATATATGAGCATAATACGTGTACAGGATTCGTCGTTTCAATTTCCTCTCTGGCCATGCTTCTTATTACCATAATGTGCATTCCCAAGCTGTACTTTGTTGAGTAGTGTGTGTATCCCTATAGCTTTTCCCTTTTACATGCTCTCGTATTATTACTTTTATTTCATAACAACATGAATCAGTACACGAAAAAGAAACAGGCAGTGATATAGAGAGTGAGGATACAAAAGAATGCGCATAATTATCTTGTAGTCACAGTTAAGCTTTTCACAATTTCTTTACAAGTAGAAGTAGTATATCATCTACAGTTCTGGTGACGTTGGACCCTTTTTGGTCCTTGGCTGGCTTTGCCAACGTGGTTTAAAAGCGGTGGAAGAAGAAAATGGAGTCGACCCAGGCAAATGAGAAGAGAGAGAGAGACGATCTACCGAAGAAGTAGCAGGACTCACGGCAATAGCTGCTACCAGTATTCCTACCATTCTCAGGAATAACCATCAATCCATCATCGTATCGAAATGGTTCTCGTCACAAAGGGCTCATCTGAAGTGACTTTTCGTTTCAACCCCCAAAAAAACGTCAATTAAAAAAATCTGATGAAGTTTGGAAATAATGTTGAAAAAAATTAAAATAGCTATTGTCAAGATTAATAATGTGGTGAATTATTCATTCTACGTTCCTACTACTAAGGCATTGCTTTATCTTGTGTCAATTCTTTATCCAGCATGGGTAAATCATTCTTGATTTATTTGAAATTGAGTTCTTAGACACAAAAAACTTGTCGTAAACGGTGATGTTATTAGTGGAGACCCTTGAGTGTCACTTATTATCATCATTGAGACCAAGTGATGAAGCGAGGCTAACCTCCAATGAACAACGACCACATCCTCACGCAGTAACAATTACGATGATAAAAATTCGACTATTGCGCTGTTGCTCCTATGATCTTGAATTTGAAAACAAGAAGAAAACTGCTCAAACATTCATCTTCCTTTTTTTGTTAAATTTCTTCTCATTTTTAAATTCTTTTCTACTCGGGATACTACTGTCATATCAATCTAACAAATGTATATATAGTCAACATTGTACAACCAATTGACTTGGCATGAATGGATGACGTCGTGCGATACATTAGAAACAAACAAGTAAACCCAAAGCTCAAAAATTTNCAACCAATTGACTTGGCATGAATGGATGACGTCGTGCGATACATTAGAAACAAACAAGTAAACCCAAAGCTCAAAAATTTGTCACTTGTAATTTTGGTGTAATTTTTTAAAGATTAGTTTACGGCGACCTCTAAAGATTTAGAACGTAACAGTGAGTTATGCGTTACTTTAATTATTTGTTTTATAGCTAATGCATTGTCCTATGTATTCACACCGAGTCAATTATTGTTTATGCAATGTTAGTAAATGAATATATGCATTTATTATATATAATTCACTCTCTCACACCACAATATCTAGTCATCTTTTGCCATGGCCACCCTTGCACTATGCCTTGTCATCGAATTAAATTTTCATTTTCATTTACTGTCAACTATTCTTTTTTACGAACAAATAATGCACTTGGACCATTCTTGCACTTGTTTCTTCCAAACAGTAATTCTACTCCTAACATCACATCAGCGAATATGAAGAAAATGAAAAATCAGAAAAAAATTCTTAGAAAATTCTACGAGATATATTATTTGAGAGAGAAGCAATTTCAGACAGCAATATAAAAACTTTTCACTTTAAAACCTTTATTGTTATCGTTTCTAGTTTTTGTAGTAGTCCTCCTATCACACCATTTATACAGTATGCTCTCTGGCTCAGCCAACTACTACTACACACACTAATTGTAAATGCTGTGTAACAACAACAACACAAAAGAAAGAAGGAACCATGATGCATCATGATGGAGAGTGGCAGTGCAAGGGAGTGAAATCCCAAAAAAGTAGTAGGAAGTATCAGCTCACAACGAGAGAGAAAAAGAGAGCATCATGTTCACCGTCTTAAGTACTTTTCACAATTTTTCTCAATGCGTACTACCATGCATGCAGCCTTTTTAATAGAAAAGATGCATCATTGCTGTGTGAAGAGGAAAAGCAACAAAGCTTAGAATTTGTTTTTATACGTTCACTGCTGCTGCCACGACAACGTTGTTGTTGAAACTCTGAATGCAATGCTCTGTTCATCATCATGCCATCAGAGACGTTATTGTGTTGTTGCTGCCGCTGCTGTTTATTATTACGCTCGTTAAAAATGAATACGCTGAACTTGATGACTTGGCATTCTCCACTGGACCATCCGGAGATGATATGTATTTTGGATACATACATATGAGTTATAAGGTAACGTCGTGGTGGTTGTAGTAGTATAATTCACGTCGATGTGAGTCTGTTGTTGGCGTTACTGTAGATCTCGTTACTTGTTCTTTAGTTTGACTTCCACGAGAGAGAGAGAGAGAGAGAGAAAAAAAAAAGTTATCCTCTCGTCGTAGCTTTATTTCTTTTTCCTTTGTTCCCCAACTGTGGCGTGGATTATATTTTGATTTTTGCTGTTTAAAAAAAGTAGCTAGAATGAGAGATAAAAAAGGTTCTCTTCTAGTCATGGTTATGTATGCATATTATATAATATGACGTGGGGGACTTTGGGCCATGGACTTGAATCTTAAAATGTGTATCCCTGCTGCATGTGTAGTTACCAAATTTTCATTTAGCATTTTATCTAATAAAACATGAACACATTTTATCAATATGATGCTGCAGACTGATATACGCGGAGGAGCACTATATGGACAAAAGATTTTCGACCAAGATCCCAAAGATCTGTTCGCAGCGGCAGCATATGGGTGTACCCAGTGGATGCAGAAGTGCTTATCGTTATCGTCATTATTAGACACATTGCTTATATGAAAATATTGAGAACACGAAACCAAACGATACACGCACAGCGAGAAACAACAGAGTTGAATATTATGAATGATGATCGTGAGAGGAGGAAGGGATGGAAAGGGGAATAGGGAAAAATCGTTTCTCAACAATATACGGATGACAGACAGATGTAACAGAGAAAAAAATTGTTACATACGTGTGGTGTATATAAATATATATGCATATGCATACATCGAATATATTTTTATACTTCATTTGTGTTGCTCTGGTGCTCATAATGTTCGTTGCTTGCCATATAATATTGCTTCTGATGTGGAGACTGAAGACACAAAGAAAGACACACTTGGTTGTGTAATGTGTACGAGGGGCGTTTAATAAAGAATGAGTTACTTTAAATATCGTTTATTTCGTCCCGAATTATAACCCCAGGAATCGTGATACTCCAGGGCTACGATGACTCTAGTGAAGAATACCGGGCAACGATGTCACACACAGCCCATAAATTTACGTTTTGGAAGTGCAAACGTACTTGCAGAGGTGTTCCAGAAATTTGTCAATTTTCACTGCCGCTGATAGGAGTCTTTATGGGAAAGTATCTTTTATAAAAAAATATGATCTTCAAATGCTCCATGAAAGTTCACGACGAGATAAGCAAGTTTTAGCGATTATTAGTGGAAAATGAAAGCGAAGATGTTAGATTTTATAAGTCCAGCTTTCGAATTTATTCTAAATTCTTCGTCAGATGATAAATGATAATAAAATTTAATAAATTCAGTGTAGTGGGCATCAGCGCCAAATGTTTTAGTGTGGTATCACTGCAAGTATCAGTTTGGTGGGTGTGTATCAGTGAGGTATCAGTGTTGTATGTATCAGCGCGAATACCGAAAGCTTACTTCAACCCGAGGAAGAGGTTGCGAAAACAAAATGTCAGAATTCGAAACCGCTTTCGAGTTAATGTCTGGACAGACGGACAGACCGACAGACTTCGTCACTTACGTCTTTAAAAGTGATTCATTCTTTAGTAAACACACCTCGTACATGTATGTATGTATATTTCTTTCTCTACAAATGACGACGATCCGATCTGTTCTATTTAAATACAAGTATTGCTCTTGCTTTGTTTCTATTCATGTAGAAATTCATTTCGAAGTAGTCACACGAAATACGAAAAAATAACATTTCTTTTTTGTACTTCTTCCTTTGAAAATTGCAGCAGGGGCAGAATAAAGAGGCAGAAAAGCACTTGATCGAAATATAAATATGAGATGAGAAAAAAATACAAGGTGGATGGTTGTGTACATGACATAAAATAACAGCAAAGTTTCATTCAGAGTTTTCCTTTTTTAGGTAGCGCAGTACTGCGATACCTGTTAGTTTTGTAAGCTTCAGTCTGTGGGACCGTCCACTTTTCCCCCTAAACTAATACTGTACATTTTGAAAAACGGTATTGAATCGATTTCCTATTATCTCTAGTGGTGCACTTGACTTCTCGTTTTGAACCGCACCCCCGGCCACCCCCATTGGGCCCGTTTAAAGTTAAGGCATCTTTTATTCACATTTTTACATTGCAACATCAATTGACATTAAGAACACGTGTACATCTAGAGAACTTGTGTATATGTTCCAAGTTTAATCCGGACTGGTTGACCTATTAACCCTAAAGGTCTTCAACATTTTATAAATACTTAGGTACCAAGTATAACTCGTAACCAAGGTGTTACAATTTTGCGCTACCCGTTTTTCTTTACAAGAACCAAGTTTTCTTTGTTCTTGTTCTGGTGAGAGTCTTCTTCACTTTTTATGTTTAACGAGAATGGTGTAAGCCCAAATATGCAAATACTAAGATTCGAATACGTAATGATGAATTGACCTTTGGCCCCTGCTAAAAGCCAGTTAGCCGATCTAGCTCAAATTTGATTTATGTACTTGTATCAAGTACTGTGTACCAAATTTAAGCTGTTGACCTATTAACCCTAAAGGTCTTCAACATTTTATAAATACTTAGGTACCAAGTATAACTCGTAACCAAGGTATTACAATTTTGCGCTACCCGTTTTTCTTTACAAGAACCAAGTTTTCTTTGTTCTTGTTCTGGTGAGTCTTCTTCACTTTTTATGTTTAACGAGAATGGTGTAAGCCCAAATGTGCAAATACTAAAAGATTCGAATACGTAATAGTAATGATGAATTGACCTTTGGCCCCTGCTAAAAGCCAGTTAGCCGATCTAGCTCAAATTTGATTTATGTACTTGTATCAAGTACTGTGTACCAAATTTAAGCCATATATAGTTGTTAAAGTCAAGAAAATAAGAGGGGGTCACTTGTATCTACCCCAAGGGGATGTTACTGAGATGTCATGCTGACATATGTTAAAACCTTTGTCACTTGTCACTGCTAGTCTAATAGTGAAAACACCCATTTTAAGCGGATTTACCATTTCGAAGTTCTGGGCAAACCCATTTTCAAGGTTTGACGTCCCCTGTGGGTCCAAGGTCATTAAACCGGGACCACATACCTCACCCTAAATAATTTTTGGTTTTTAAAGAAATTAAACAATTTTAACAATGGCCACTCTCTCTACTGCAGTAGCGAAAATACTGAAGTATCAGTACCAGAAATGTCAAATGCATATACTGATACTGAGAAAATACATGGATACCCAACTGGTCGCGAAAGTAGTTCCCTATAAACCCTTGAACGTCTGGTCCTCTTGGTGTGCCGGTATCTTGAGAATCCGGAACTTTATATATTTCGAGAAAGCTCGTTGGCAACGATCATATCGGTTCCATCTAGCGGCGGCATTTATAGTTTTTGTAGCTTAAAGCTATACTGTAATCATTTAAAACGAAGCAATTGCTTAAAAGTTTTTAATCCGAGTATTTAAAATTTGATAGTTGCTACTATAACAATGAAACAGGAATAGAAGGTAATCTGGAACAAAACTTCACACATCAACACACCATCACACAACCCAGCATTCGTCACTGTGCTCCATTTTGGAGAAATATTCGTTGGTCGTCATAATTTATAATCTGTTTATCTAATCTGTTGCCTAATGTTACTACGATATGTTGTCTTGAAGATTGCAACACATTCATATTTATTAAAACTTTTAATAAGGATTATGCTGCTAACCAAGTCGACAATAGTATTAATTATTATATTATTGATGCATTACATAATAGCCAGAAAAATATTTTGTAGTGTACGGACCAAACCAAGTCGATTTTAACGAGGGAAAGGCCATGAACCGTATCCTTATTTGAAGTTTTAATAAAGGTTCATGGCCTTTCCCTCCCGAACCCTTTCGCTCCCAAACATGCTTGCTTTTTTCCTCCCAAACATATTCTCCTGTGGCCTTTCTCTCCCAAAGGTTTTTTTTCTGTGGGAGATTTTTCCCCAAGCTCATTATTTCTTGAGCCATATTCATCTCAAACCTAATTTCATGAAACAAACAGTCGTTTTGTGTTGTTTACGGAAATACAAGTTTAAATACATTTTTTAGCTGGTATTTTAGGGTATACCGATGAAAAACAAACTTTAAAAAATATCATAAAAGAAATTAATTTTGAGGGGCTCAAGAGAGAAAGAGCTTGGGGGAAAATCCCTACAGAAAAAAATATTTGGGAGAGAAAGGCCACAGGAGAATACGTTTGGGAGGAAAAGGCCCCAAAAGCAACCATGTTCTGGAGTGTATAGACCCTTGGAAGCAAATGGGTTCGGGATGGAAAGGTCTGTAACCAGCCAAACTGAATATAACTCAAGCCGAACCGCCGGCTTAGCTTGGCTTGTTGCAAGCAGAACCGCAATTGTTGACTTATGAAAAATCCTTAGGAATTACGGGGGAAATATCAGCTTAGGCCCCCCGGCCGGCCGGCTTGGCCGAAACTTTCACTCGTCAAGTGAAAGTCCGCACCTCAAGTCGAGCTAGCGGATTGAGTTGAGTTGGCTTGAAATTTTTCCAAGTCGGTCGGCTAAGGCCGTACACTAATATTTTGTTTAGCAAGGGCACGACGTGCGACTTATTTCATTATAGACGTGTCGTATGGTATCCTTGAGATAACAAGTTCAACAAACTTAGATCAGCTTTATGTCGACTGACTGCGAGTGACATGGTGTGGAAATGGTACGAATTAGTATTTCCTACAACTTTTTGGCTGTGTTGATTCTCCAATTTTCATCTTTTCAGTTGACCTTCTGAAAATGCACGATAAAAAGTGAACCGCAACAGCAAGTGAAACTACACAAAAATACAAACTAACAAATGCACTTATACTACTCTGCAACAAGACGTGTCGTATGATATCCTTGAGATAACAAGTTCAACAAACTTAGATCAGCTTTATGTCGACTGACTGCGAGTGACATGGTGTGGAAATGGTACGAATTAGTATTTCCTACAACTTTTTGGCTGCATCCGTGTTAACACGTTAGCCACCGCATGGAGTTGGTGGTACTCTGCTGGATTTCGCTCTAGTAGGATTGCACATATTGTATAGCATTTGCATTGTACGTGATCAACAGGAGGGAGAGACACTTTATACAGCGAAAATCCTAATTTTATGCATGCCATTATGCAACGAAAAACCGTAAAATACGTACCTAATAACGTTTCCGTCCATATAACATTAACGTCTGAAAATTTTTCTTCTCAATCACGTCTTCTTTTACTCGCCTCGCAAACGACGTCTTTAGACAAAAATTTTCATTTCTTCTGCTTCATTTCTTAAAATATTAAAATAATAATACTAAAATTGACTTTATTGAAAACTTCTATCGTTACAAAGTAGACTTTACTCTAATTAGACATTACTCAAGATACCTAGAGATTGACTTACAGAGAACACGGTCCAAATCGCACTATTAGTACAAATCTTAACGATGCCTTACGTCGTGACAGCACGGGTACATTTAAATTCCTACTTAATGTAGGCGTCACCTTGGAAACTCTAAAATCACTTAAGGGACAGTGTTAAGTCTATACTATGTACTAAATGTAAAAAGTCCAACAATCTTAAATGTAACTAAGTACGAAAGTTATCAATAAGGTTTAAATATTAGGTTGTTAAAATCATAGCTTTTGGAATGCAATTGAAAGCTTTGGAATAGGAACGTCGAGGTATCGGTTTCCAAGCTTCCAATTGAAATTCCTTGACAAATTAACTAGGCTGAAACTGTAGAGAGAGTTTTGTCAAACCTTATTAAGATTAAGCATTAAAAAGTACATCTTCATGAAGGTTTTTTTTGAGTAAATTCATAAAATATGCCATTTTTTTTGTCAAATATGAATAATATATGCATTTATCACAAATAAATATGAATTTAAAAGTTAGGGTCAAAGTGTTTCTTTTTATTGTAATTTTCCTAACGTCGGTTTGTCATTAATACCGATTGGCAAGTAATGTTTCCTCGGATACTCGAACATATGGGGTTCTGAATACAAACTTTCTTTCAACTTAACCTTAAACATTTCCTTTAAAAAACGGGACACCGTCAGTTACGGGATGCTATACAGTAATGTCGTATTTACTCGTTCCTTTTTAGTTAGTAGACGTCAAAGTTTGCATACTGGTTTAGTCAAAAACTTTTAAACGTTTGTTTAATTTTCAACAGGTAATATAGGTTTAATAATTAATATAAGTTAAATATTTTTAATCAAAGCCATGTCCTCAAAAATCTTACATCTCGTAAAATTTGTAGGTTTAAGTTACAAAACTAAATATAAATGTCGCCGATAAATGACAGCAAATATAACTGCCCAATTTTTTTTCTTGTAGTGTATAAATTGTATGTACTGTGCATTCCAATAGGACACACTGCTATACTCCTCAGTTTGTGGATGGGATTGAGAATTGGCATTACAGATTGCATCATACTGTTCACACCTTTTACACCATATCACAGCAGCACCTTATCGTCCACTTGATTTTCATCTTAGCTATATAGAAAGAATGGACAAGCAAACTAGGGTTCCTGCAGGAAGACCCATGTTACCCAAAAAGAAGTTCAGGTGTGTATAGTGTATGATTGTAAATAATCTTGAATTATAAGTCACAAAAACAATAACAAGAATAATGTAGGGGGAAATTGGTAAAGTTTCAAAAAGTAATACGAACTACATATGTGAACGTAATTTGCATTCAATAATTCAACGCAAGTTTACTTGCAACTTGTCCATCTCAGTTTGATACCGAGATATTCCAGTGAAGTAGGTGATTACAAGTGGTAGTGTGCCAATGAACAGAGATACAGTTTGAAGAAGAACAGGCAGTGGTTAAAACTGTAGAACATATATGGGTTGTATATAACAAAACTGTATGTACATATCTAGTTCATAGCAAGCAAACCTACTTGACTACCGACTAAAAGCAAAATTACTGTTAATTAGTGTATTGGTTAAAATAAAAATATATGATGATCCCTTGACGTTTGTCATTCTTCACACCATTCAATATCGGTCAGGAGTCCAGAGAAGAAAAGTTTAAATGATAAACAATAATACAGAGTAATTTGTGTGAAAATCAATTTAAGATATCTTAAATGAAGATTTGTGTTTTAAATATTTAATTATCTAAGTAGAGAAAAAACGACAGTAAGGTGCGCTTACAGATTGCCGATTGTTTTATTGTTTGAAGCACTGATAATTCATATAAATGTTCATATGTTCAATTCAAGTATAATTGTACAAGACAAACATTTATATTACATTGTGGACATTTGTATAAATCTGTACAGTGAAAAGTTTTCTTTATTATCTCGTTATTTTTACAATACAAATTTTTTGACACTTATTCGAACACGTCGTTGGTTCCGCATAGGAGAATGTTAGATTGCTGGAAAACGTGACAAGGAGCAAGGTTATAAAGTAAAACTGACAATGAGTACGAGTAATGCAATGCAGATGACCGGAATTAATTGAGGAAATTCATTTACAGCATTATCAATATTATGACAAGTAACGTATGTAGTTTTATTTAGTAATATAAACTTTTTCTAAGCAAACATCAATGCTTAATTAAAAGGTTAAAAGTGAGAAAAAACATTTAGATAACAAAATGTGACACGATATTATTGTACGAGAACGTACGTGCTTGAAAGCATAATCCACTCCGCTGTCGTGGATGAACGAAGGATGTTTTTTGGAAACGAGGTAAGTTTTTAATAACATTAATAGAGAGAGCTTTTAAATAACATTAATTTATTTCCTTCACTTCTTCATTTTTGTTCTAGTTCTAAGCACCTGTTCTTGGTAGGTCATGGAGTTCCGAGTTCTATAATAAATAGTACACTTGATTTTTAGCATTGAGAGTTTATAAAATTATTGTGATTGTTAGCCCGATCTGGTCATAAATCCGTGGTGACTACCAATATAATACATACACTAATTAATAATAAGTGACACCATGTACGTCAAATATCGTGGCCGTCGTTTCTTACAAAGTTACAAACATACCTTCATCAGTTGCAGGTACATTTAGTGTCTTGATTCCTTCAATTTAGCCCTTTCTGATTTTATTAAAAGTAAAAATGTGTCTTCTTCAATTTAAAAAAAAATACTTTTCACTGTTTTAATATGATTTACACATAAATTTTCCACGAAAGGACTGAAATTGAAATATGATATAGGAAACTTTTGTAGCTTTTGTATTTTCTGTGACTAAAATGGGCTGAGGGCATGTAATGTATGAAATATTTTAGCATACCATACTTTAGAAGCTTACCCTTTTGAATGTCCCTCTTTTAGAATGTCCCTTCTTAGGAA
>JAHZNB010002486.1:0-10566 GCA_027744295.1 Callyntrura guangdongensis | reverse complement strand
TAGAAGTACATACATACGTTTGATAGTCGTAAAGAGGTTTTTTTTTCGCTGGTAGTGATATTCATAAGAAAATGAATCATGCAAGTAATATGAACATAGCGGGTGGCTTATTGTTGCTATTAGGACTCTTATTATTATTACTATTATCATTACGATAAACAAACAAATCGCGGCAGCAGCTAGGGCATGATGATGATGATGACTAGGAATACAAGTAGGTAATATCCAAACATATAATGCCAGAGTCATGCATGTTTATACTTTTTGATCATTATCAAAAGTCATCATATCATATTCCCTTGTTCTCTTTGCCGGTGCAATAAAAATGGTCATAAATTTTTGTTCCTATTTTCCCCCAAAAACACAGTTTTTCTTTTGATTTGCTCAATGTGTTGGGGGTGTGTATGTGTTGTTTTCAAAGTATATTGGCCGGATTTTTAAAACGGTTTTTTCTGGTGGTGATATATGGATATGTGGGGTGTGCTGAATGAATGTGGGTTAATGCAAAATAATCAAGAAAAACGGAATCATCGAAATCGTCATGATCTTATCATTATGAAATTGATGATGACAATTTTCATTCCGGTGAAAAGACTAACACTAACAATAAAAGCACCTGGTGTGCGTACCACATAGCCAGTTTCGTTAAAACTTACTTTGCACTGATCGTTTTCAGTCTGCATAAAAAAAGTGTTTAGCAGAGCCGTAAATGCCTGCATGCAAAAACACATTTTCGTTTTGATGACAGACGTTTTTTTGACTTTTCGACTGGTTCTTTAGGTTTTTTGATATGATATGAAAGTGTGCATAAGCGGATGGAGGATATATATCCACTCGTGATCTTGACTCGTTACGCGAGAGTTCAATGGGAATAAAAGCTCAACTTGCGAGCTTTTCCCTGCCAAACTCTTTTTTTGTGTAATATACCTGCGTTTGCCCCACTTTTTTTATTGTTGCATAGAAGTTTATTATTATTACTACTACTGCTACTTCAGGCAACGCTGGGTAGTATAATAAGAATTAAGGCACACACAGTTCACTTTTTTTCGCCACTTCCACCACCACCACCCTATAACACCCTCACTACAGACAAGTTATTTTATCGGGATTTCTGGCCAAAACTGTATTCAAATTTTTCGTAAAATCTGAAACTCGTCATCAGTCAAGAGTCAAGAGGAAAAGAATAGACAGAGTTTAGGCCCGGCCCATTTTAAAAAAGCTTACACATTCATTGTACTCTCAGTTATACATTTTAACTAAAGGTGATAATAAAAAAGTGAAGTAAAACTGTTGTACAATATTTTGTAAGAGAGAGAATGATACAGAAAAGAGCAGTGAATGCTCGTGTTTTTGTATACGTGCCCAGCTTAATTGTGTATACACCTTTTTACAGGGAAAAATAAAAGTAGGTTTATATATGCGCGTACTTAAGTATAAAAAAACTAAATGGAGACTTTGGGAGTTTTGAGGGAGAAGATGATGTATGAATATTTTATTGCTCTGTTATAATATGTACGTCTCTTCTCTCTCCTTTTTATATAGCGTAATAGCCAGTCTGTTCTCTTTTTTTCAATTTCAACTACTCTCTAACTCGAGCTCATATCAGTGTAAGGAAACATGTAAGTAATAAAAATCTACCTACAATATAAGTGTTAAAAATGGAATGTAGTACTCCAGATTCTGTACAACTCTGTAGTAAAATATCCTTATGACGAGAAGTGATGCACAGATAATTTCAGTCCAAGTGAAGTAGTTGGTGGGGTGGTGACTTTTCCTCTGTTTTCCCCCTCATCTTTTTTTTTCTCTCCGTTTTCCACAAAGACAACACCTCTCTGTAAAAATTTGGACATGAGTAACTTGAGCTCATATGCTAATATACACCCGAGTGCACTTAATATCTATAATATCCTTGGGGTAATTAACTTTTATGATAAATGAGACTCTTCTAGGTGGAGTCTTTTTTGAATGGACATAATACGTTATCTCTCCAAAAATCCTAAAACGAAACATATACACACTCCGCGTTGCATTTCTGGAGGACTTATTCACAACTATAGTAAATTTTTACTGACTAATGTACTCTCCTGTTAGCCGTGTAATCCTCTCTCGCTGGTATTCCAATTTAGGATTTTTAAAGGAATTAGGATAATCATGTTTTAAACTGTCATGTAAAATGTAAAGTTTTTGTATACTTTGGTGCGTATGTTCGTTACAAGGATTACAGTTCATTGCACGCCTTCCTTACACCCATATGCTGCATTATTGTGTGTACTATCACTACATTTTGCTTCTGGGTGCGATCAAAATTTTTAAGAAGCAGCGAGAATTTTTTCTTCGCCCTTTTAAACACACGTCGCCAGCGCAGAGTGGCGCAGAGTTTCACAGAGAGTAGGCCTAGTTAGTGAACAAGGAACATGACATGTTGTAATTGATCCACTTGATCATTATCTTTAACATCTAAATCATCTTGTTCTTCCTCGTCTTACTGTGCTACACACCTGAGTGAACAGAAGCTGGTTGATTGACTAACTTCTCTCCCTTTCAAGAACAACAGAAACAAAAGGACGTAATGTCATTTAAAATCGATTAGATTCTCAATTCTCTACTGTGCATTATCTCTATCATCATTAATGTTCCGCACACAAACTGAAAAGTAATGGTAAATGGTTTATTGCTTTAATTCTCTATGTGCATTGCTACATCACCACCACACACACACGTTTTTTTGGCCACCGTCTGTAATAAGGCGACTAATCCATCACTTCATTGCTTCTCTCTGGTCCTCGATCTAGGCGTTTCTTCGTTTTTCCACCTGCATACAAAATATTTTAATCCGATCACTTGTGAAAAATTTAATTCCTTTTTTGACCAATAATGATAAATAGCAGTAATATTGGAAGGAGTAATAGCAAACTTGCAATGGCAAACCCTATAAAAGATATGTCATTTCGCTGAAATCATAGTATAAATGTCATCGCACAGTCGGTGATATAATAAAAGGTAACCTTATCTTGTTATAAAGAATTTTTTTTTGAAAAAGGAGCTGTGACAGCTAAACAGGTACAAGCTCTGAATATGTAGATTACGCAGTGGGACACACACTTATTACAAAAGGGACAGTAACGAAACAGGTAGTTAGTGTTATGTTGGTTGAATAATAATGTGTATAAAGTAAGTAGCTACACAGCAAAAGGAATGACACTGATGATCAAGATGATGAAATGCAAATGATCACTTTAAAGTATCAAATGGCCTGTGTGGAATAATCGATTTGATATATATTTTTTGCATTTCAATTACTCCATTGATCCTTGTATAACAATCTTATCGATTGTGGCTCCACCGTGTTTTTTTGGTACATAAAAATCTATATCTACCACCACCTAATAGACTGTGAAGGTTGAAAGAGATTTTGCAGATTACTTTTTATGCAGATATATACAGGCACACACCTCAATGTTCTGACAGACGCAAGGTAACAAGTGCAAGTGAAAGCCTATCAGCTTCTAACACAACAGTTTTAACTGTGTAATACTTTTGTAATAAAATAAAACTACGAAAATTAATGACAGATTGACAAGTTAACTACAGAACAGTGATTTTCTCTTTCTTTTTTTGTAGTAGTATTATATTTTCTGTCGAGTTGCATTGTTCGCGTCTCACACGGTAGAGATTTATATTGATTTGACAAGCAAGGGTGCTGGTGCCGACTGGTGGGCTTCTGGTCTCTCTGGCCTCTACACCGTTGTGAATGTCTTGATGATGATGCATCATCACATTGTTTGGAAATATAGGCAGAGCATATTATACGTGTACGAACCTGCTTTAAAAAGGAAATGTTATTGTAATCACGCAATTCGACGTGACATTCGACCTTAATTCTCTATATACATTTTATTAACCAATCGAATGGACAAAATACCAAATAAACCGTGCAGGTACACCATACAGTCATGGTCTTTACGTACAGAGGAACTTATTTTTAACGGAACCCGTTTTTTGCGTCATTGTATATTCTGCAAAAAAATTCATTAAATTCTCTAGCCTCTTTTCAAAAGGTAGAAAAAGTCTATAGATGGTATTATACGCCTCAATATACGCGAAGCAATTTAATTCCAATTGATATATCGAATCGGGGATATTGTGATTGTCGTTCTTTTTTTTCTGTCATTTATCCGCTTATTCCGCTTTTTTGTTTGTGTGTACCCCTCTCCCTGCCAAACCACGAGAGAGTGACCATAATAGAAAACTTAAATGAATATAAAAAGGTTCCATGTCCACCCCGTCTCTATATTGGTTACTAGTAAATGGTTACAAAGCCCGTAAAAATAGAAAGAAATACAAAGGACATCAACAGCAACAACATCTACCACTGCCATAATACCCCCAAACAAAAAAGGATTAAGGGCAAAAAGTAGTACACATTTATATGGGCAGTAGCCATAATGATAGGCATATCTTGCTCTCTAGTGAATGCACAGTAGCAAGCAACCTAGTAGCAGTAATGGAATGAAATGAAGATTTATGCTTATAACTAGCGAACCGCTAAACAATAACCGTTAATATTAGTATTACTTTACATACCGACGACGTCGTCGTCGTCGTCGATGAACCAACTAGCAAACCAATAAATGTAATGGCATTTTTTATGGCAGCGCATAATATGTATTAGCAGTAGTCAATATTCACTCTCATTCTTTAGTTTGCCATCTAACCACCACCACCGTTGTTGTTCGTGTTGCGAGTCCATCTACAAGGCAAATATTTTTATCTCATTTTCTAGCTGTAGGCATACAGTATAATGTACGATGTTGATTGAGTTGTCGCCGTATCGGTCGTTGTATCTATATAGAAAACTAAATAAAAATAATAATAAATAAAATGGGAAAATGCATTGAAATAGAAAATGCAGATAATCTTGTTTCGAGGTATTTTTTGGCGCAGGTTATACCCCTATTGTGCTTTAACAAGTTGCACAAGGCAGGTATGTTGTTGGTTGTTCATTCACCACCACCAACCACGACGAGATCTCCTTCTGCTCAATGGTTTATTTACACACGCACATTAATTTTCATCACGAAATCTAAGAGGAGAGAGAGATGTATAGATAAATATGCCAGGTGGGGTATATCTACTCAAAAACACATAAAAATAAGAGCAGGTTAGAAGGTACATTTTTAAAATCGCATTATTGGATTAAGAGTAATAAAGTTGAATTGATTGAAAAGAATTTATTTTTTCAATCGGCTCTGCCCTCTCAGCCAGCGTTCTACTGTCTGTCGTACTGGGTGACGTCCGGACGTGAACGTACGTCGATGTTAAGCTCTTTCATAGAATGCTGTTGTTGTTGTTGTTGTTGCTGATTTCTTTTGGATTGTATATTTTTTTCCTAGGAAAAGAGATTACAGAATTTTTCCACGTGAAGGAATTTACTTTTTTTGCAAATGAAAGTAAAATGTTTACAGACAGTGAAAGAGAGAGAGAGAGAGAGAAGAGACATTTATTTGCCGCTGAGTTTGCTGCTTTCTTCAATGTTCGAATTTCTCAGCAAGTTACGAATCCTTGCAAATTCATTTATTTGATTTTTCCTGCGATCCCAGGACCCTTTGCATTGAAAATAGCAGCATGTGATCAGGAGCTGAGAGGAGGAACAGCAGGTACATTATGCCAGGCAAAGCCATAGACCACCAACAGATGAGATGAACGACTTTGTTGAAAGTACTTTGTCGTAATTTCCAGGAAACGACTCCATCCAAATTCCTCCATGAATAAAAACTTTTCGTGTATGAATTTGATTAGAATTATGGATTTAGCGCTGCTACTTTACTTTTAGGAGGGCAGGGACGGCAAAAGTGGAGCAAGTGGAAGCGTGTACAATTCTCACCCGTATAACTGCAATGGCAATAGGCCGAGAGAGAAAGTCTGTGTGAGTGAGGTTGCGAAATGTGTTTAAATCTCCAAAAATAAAAATTTTCTCCATGCTCCCTCCGTAAAGCATCTCTCTCCAACCTCGCAGTCCACGATAATGATGATGATCGCCGTCATCATCCTTGCATTTTCTCCTCTCCTTTCTCTTCATAATCAAAAGCATCGAACTTCCGTCAGTCGTTTATTCAGCTTGTCTGCCATTTAACCGGATACCTCTCAATGCAACCTACTTACTCGTCATCCTTCTATCAAAATAATCAAAACGTAGGCAAAGTAAAACCCCAACAAACAAAAACAACTACCTAAGTCCTGCTTCCTTTATGTTTGTCCCTAATCAAAGCATTAGCCACCTACCTCTATACTAAGTATATACCACACCACCGCCCCAGCACAACCACCTCAACAGAACCTCAAACTTAGCAGCAGTTTCTCGATTCCTTCCGTACAAACTTGATGATGGCCACGGTGGGGCAGGGGCAGTAGCAATGGTGGTAATACCAATATCCGCCTGGAGCTGACACATATTTGCGGAATTTTGGTTTTTGAGGTTTTGGCTTCTGCTCTGTTTTTCTAGCACTAGCACTGGTGGTAATGGTAGACGCATGACGCACAGCTCCCAAATCGTCATCATCCCCATCCTCATCATTTGCCACAGGACTAACGCCGTGTTGGTGAATCCTCACTTGCAAAACACACACACACATAAACAAACAGAAACTCCCAAAATTTTGCTCTTTTCAACACGATACGATAACCATCATCATTATCGGTGATGGTGGTGGCGTTCGTCGAGCAAACTTTACGCATTAGTGGGGAAAAACAGAGACGAGCACAAGCACACACATCACAC
The DNA here is from genome assembly GCA_027744295.1 of Callyntrura guangdongensis. Lineage (NCBI taxonomy): Eukaryota > Metazoa > Arthropoda > Collembola > Entomobryomorpha > Paronellidae > Callyntrura > Callyntrura guangdongensis. Next base: position 3,788 of record JAHZNB010002486.1, on the reverse strand, counting down.
ACACTCAAAGCTTATCACAATCATCATCACCTCACTATCAAATCAGGCAAAGTAATAAATTTCATTTTGGAAAATGTGTTTTTGATTAGTGCCACGGGAGAGAAGGAAACTTTTTTTAGTGGAAGCACATAAAAAGTCATTAGCATTTAATTAAAAGATTTAGTATTATTACAAGAAGAACGACGTCGTATTACAACACCATAAGTTCTAATAAAGATTTCTAACTTTTATTTTTTTTCTATTTGCAGGTAACGTAATTGATTGAATGGGCTTTATCCTACCTTTCGTCTAATTTCAAAACTTCTCTGGGTCACGTCGTCCCAAACCCGAAGAAGGTTTGCTGTTACCATTTCTTTACCTGCACCAAAATACACCACGTGTCATTGATTTGAACTTGGTGCTCTACTTCTACACATTCAAATATGATGCTGGGATACTTTGTACCGTTAGGTATGTTCATACGAATACACGGGAATTTTCATGGAATTCTTATCTTCTCGCAGACGCTCCACCGATGTAACAACCAATTGACATATTAAAATAATATGGAAAGATTACGTAATTCCAAGAATTGATGTTTGTCGTCATTCTCCATCATTTTATCTGCTTTATACCATTTTTTGCGCTGGTTCGTTCCAAAAAGAAAACCGCAGTGTAAAACGTGGCCGTCGTTACTGGTTTGGTTTCATTTTTTTATTTCTCTCTCTCTCTCTTCTCATCAATTAGGTACACAGGAATGCACACCATTTATGTATTACGTCACGTTGTGTTTGTTATTGCTGGCATGCATAATGCATTCAATTTAAATTTATTATGTATAAAAATTCAATACCATACATACCATACCTATGAGATAGGTGTATAATGAACTCATCTCGTACAGATTCTTTTTTTTCATGCTTTATAATATGTAAATGTGTGTATCAAGTTGAGTTGTTTTGCGGTTTTTTTTCTTTTTATGAATGGATGGATGGACTCATCCTCTCACACTCTCTTTGTATAAAAGCTGTATCGTTTATCATTCTCGTCCTCATCACTTAATTTTTGCTTTTGCTCTCCGGTGGTGGTGTGGTGGTACAGGTAAAGGGGATTACTTAACAGAGAGAGAAAAAAAAATCTCCTTTGAGCAGTGCTTTTGTGGTTTTCTTTTTCCCCCAGGTTTGTTGAGTGCAGTTATCGACTCAAAATTGCTACTTTAGTGCAGCTATATAAAAGTATTACGTTGTATCTCACATTTACACATCCTTTTTTATTTCGCTGGTCATCCGTTTCCTATTTTTTTTACCGTGTGTGTGCTTTTTTGTTATCTTTTTACAATCAAAAACCGTAACCATTTTTCTTGATACATTTTGTGGATTCATTCATACCTATTTGGTGTCGATTTTCACGTACCTTTGCAAAGTAGCCAATGTACGGATAATTTTTTTTTCTGCACAATGAAAAAACGTACAAAAGCTCATTCAACCATTTCCACCTGTTTCCTCTCTTTCGTTTATTCTCTTCTGTGTAGACTCTCGATAGAAAAAAAAGTGAGAGTAAACCGATTTCTTTTCTTGCTCTTGTTACGAATGGCTCTATATACGGATAATATAATCGATTATTCTATTGTCTTAAATATCTACAATCTACGTTTTTCCGTACGTGACCTGACTCTTTCCTGTCCAGTTTTACTGTATGGATTGTATCTACCGTGTAGCCATTACATACAGTTTTACAGCCATACAGTAAAATTGCTTTGTGAAAAAGGGGAAAACGAAATAAAAATGGAAAACTTTTTTTCCAACTCGTCCCTCTTTTTTCCCCAAAGGCATAATCATGGCAATTTCTGCGGTTTTGCTCGCATGGTTGGTCGCCGACCTGCTTCTCTTTATCTCGCAGACTAAGTACAAAGCCTGTGTGAAAGATACCTATTCAATACGCGACTGCTTTTCAAGATAAAAGGAGGTGTAAAAAAGGAGTAAATATGGACATCACACAAGAATACACATATAATATGTCTAGCTTTTATGCGATGATTTTGATGGTAATGGGATGGCCTACTCGATTACGTACGTTATTGCTACATGTCAAGATTATCATGATGATGTTATTTTTTCGTACTGCGGCGACAGTGAAATTTTCCTGCTAACAGCATGGCAGCAGCACAAAGAAGAAAAAAATGTATACCCAGTAGAGAGAGAGAGAGACCGGTAGCTGATATTCAGAACAGTTTTTGCGGTGAACCATGTCTGCTTCAGAACTTCATAGAGAACGAGAGGGACAGAGAAAAAAGACAGAAAAGAGGAACTGTCAGTACTCTCTCCGTATTTTCAGTTATATGTAGTGTGTGCGCGTGTAATTTGTAAAATGTGTCTGTCTTGCTCCCGGTCATTATATTGTTGGAAATAGAGAGTATGCATATGTGTATGTGTACATGCATGAATAACTTCCATTCTTTTAAGTACTCCACCACCATCGCAATGCTAGCAGCAGCAGCATCTTTAAAAACAAAACAGTAGTTGTGTACCCGAAGAGACAGAGAAAAGTCATTGCATTCTCTGTATAATTCGTTTTGATGCGGTGTCATTATTCTTGCACTATTTGTATTGTCTTGCGTGGACGTCGACTTTGTTGACCATTAATTTTACTTCCTGGTTTACTGGTACGTTGTTGGTACATACTACTGCAATGCAACCAGCCACAATGTGCGTAAAAGAAGAGTAGCGGTGAGATATGATAAGACTATGTTGAATCATCACCATCATCATCGTGATGATCACCATTATGGTCATCAGTTTCTCTAAGTCCCTACGTACAAAATGGGTTTCTTTCTTTAGTGTTTCCTTAAGGCAATACATGACCATTTTCTAAAAATAACGAGAAAGAAAAAAAAAGAAAAAAAAAACCGACGCGGCGGATATCGCCCCTGTGGGATATATTTCAACATCATCACTGCCATAATAATCATTTTCTTGGCCCTCTCAAAAAAAACTGCTGCTGTGCCGCACCAGCAGCGCAGTAGATACTACTACTGAGATACGCATAAGAAAAGCCAAGCTACTTGATACTTTATTGTTGTTTTCGTTTAAAGAGTTTATCCATTTAGAGTAGTTCATGTTTGGGCATTTTTCTGAAAACAATGTAAGTTAAAAAAAACAATTTGACTAGATACATTGTAGTTTAAACTGTCATTTCCCCTAGTCTTTTAAAAATGCATGTCATTTTCGCAAATTTTTTCTGCTTTTCTAACCTATTCTCAAGAAAAGAAAATAGGATAATGATCATCATCATGATCGTATTAATTCGTCTCGCATTAAATTTGAATGCATAAAGCAAACACAGTTTCAACGTTTGCACGCCACGAGAGAATCATCAGCATCAGCATTTTTGTTCCTAGCAGCATCATTTGTATCTCTAAAAAAGAATTTTTGATACGGTCTGGGCATGTACTCTTGCTATAGGTTTTACAATTTTTTAGGGCAATCATCCAACGAGAGAGAGAAAGAGAGAGAAGAGGGATAGGGATTAAAGCAATTTTCTGTGACAGTTTATTCTCTTTCCCTGTTTCTTTATCTCCCTTGCTAAAATTTTCTGCTGGAACATGTGTGTCGTGTTTGTTCCTTATTTTGCTGCAAGCACAACAATTATTACGCCGTATTATACATACCCGCTATTAATATTTTCCCGTACGTTCCTCTGCTCCTGTTTTTTTTCTCTCTGAAGGGAACTTTTTTTTAGCCGTGATTCACGTAAAATTCACGTCGTCATCATAATTCCTTCTTTCCTCTCCGATTTACTTTTTCCGTGCC
>JAHZNB010002485.1:0-25342 GCA_027744295.1 Callyntrura guangdongensis | reverse complement strand
TGAAGTTTCAAGCACGTAAAGAAAAGCATTCATGGAAACAGTAAATGTAATGTTGAATGGGCTAGCCATTTGACATAGTATCGCTATACAAAATTTGAGCTAATTTGGATAAAGTTTAAATCTTGACTCCCCAAATGACCCTCGGGAGATTGGCCAAATTTTCTGAAATTACTATATCCCAAAGATGCCACTACACCTCAGGTATCTGTGTCAAATTTGAGCCAAATTGGCTGAAGCAAAGATGGGGCCGTGAACACGGTGAAACCAATATTAATTTAATTGATTTCATCTGCGTAATAATGGTCAGTGTGTGCCATCGAAAACTATGAATTAACGATTAGCAATGAAAGCGTATAAATACACATCTTGAATCTTGACCAAGCATCATATATTACGTGCTTCGAATGATCTTGGTTCTTAGTAGTATTAACAAAATTACATTTAAAAATATTTGGCGTCCAATTTTCTCAAAAGGAGCATTGCATCTAGAAATCGCTCTGGAACGGCGAACACAAGTGCTCTGAACTTGTATTGTAAGGAAAGTCCATAAAGAGTATAATTATTTTATGTTGAAATAATTTTCTAGAAAAACAACCATTTGGTCAAATAAATAGGAATCGCTGTAAGTAGCCCAAATAACATAAAAATGCGACTAACGAATAACAATGATTTTATTTTGTACTTTTCTACATGCCCATCTGTATACCCAACTTACCGTGTTGTCCATTACAATCAGTTATGGAGAAAGTTATCAATTCTTGTTTGTAGGTAGAGTGTACTCTATAAGAAAAGAAACACACTTTTTTACCAATCTGGTTTCTCCTCGAAAAAAATTGCCAAAACACTCGGCAGATGGTACTGAGTTGAATGGTCTGGGCCAGGCTGTGTGTTTTGCTGAAAAGTGAAAGTCTCATTTGATCCCAAAATATTCTTTCACCAAGCCAGTAGCCAGTAGTATCGAGTTGGGGATTATAATACAAATAAAACCCTTTTAATCACACCCCACCGATCAAAGCCTCGTCTTGTTAACCGTTTTTTTTAAGAATCCGTGATGTAGCATTTCTCGTCCATTGCNTTTTTTTAAGAATCCGTGATGTAGCATTTCTCGTCCATTGCAAAATGAAATTACCAACACTAGAGTGACCCCTGTCTTATATTACGAATCTAAATTTCGGTCCACCAAAAAACATTTTTGTGTGGATATCACTAACAAGCAACATTTGTGAAACCAATGAACTGTTTCATTCTAAGTACCATTTGGCTTTGATGATATACCAGTTTCGCTGTCCCACCGTATGGTGGTATCAATGCCGTCTTGACCTATTGATGTTGATGAACTGTGAGAATTCATATCACTGTACAAATTTCAATGTTCTACCCAACAAACAGTTTCTGTCCATGAGTATTTCATCGGAGCAATGTGTTGTGTACTGATACGAAGGAGAATTAACTCTACATGTTATTTGCTCAAGATTTCTACAGGAAAACATGTTTTTGTTGGTAGCTTGTCCACGTCTTGTTCCCACGTTGCTTCCAAAAGTCCTGGTACGTCATTTTACGTAGATGTGTACTTTACTAATGCTTGCATACCTTCTCTTTCTTTGCTCTGTCTAAACATGCAGTCTCTTACTCGCTTTAAAGGAAATTGCTACAAAAGCCTGGGTTGTCGTCTATTAAATGGATCTTTTTACCCAAATTACTAGTTATCCAGACATTCATAGCAAATGACTTTACGAGCCCGAAGGAAGATTTTCATGTCGACATGGTTAGTCTCATGACCATTATCTGACATAGTGGAGAACACGAAGGTAGGACGACGACGACGAAAAAAACGTGGCTGAAATTGAGACCCTAAAGACTTTAATAAAAAACGTTGAGCAATCTTCTGGTAAAGTACACACGATCTATATTGTATGCAAAATGATTATCGCTCCACTATATACTTTATAAAATGCTCTTCCAACCAGAAAGACCAGCTTGGCCAACAAACAGAACATGCATACACGCAAGCTAAGATGTAACAGCATTATTATTATTATTATTATTATTATTATTATTATTTCCATTCCATGTTGATGATAATAGACTTTTTCCAGTAAATATGTCCACGTTATGCCAATGTAGAGTAATAATATGGAATACACACTTTCCCCCGTTCTCTCTTGCTTTGTTTCTCTGCTTGCTTTACAGAGTATGCATATTACACGAGAAGCGTGTATGTGTGTCCATGTCCAACAAAAAAAAGTTGGAAAAACTGGTACAGTGGCATAAAGTCTGTACCGGAGATAATCCTTGTTTCCACCACCAGCATCCAGTCAGTTTGCTATAGGGCAAAAAGTAACGACCCTCTCTAATGCTCTGAATTGTAAGCGCTATGGTTGACGTGAATGGAATGGGAGATGAGTGAAGCCAGGAGCAAAATAGTAGCAAAAAAAATCCACCTCCTCCTTCTTTTCTTGTTCGTTTACCCAAGCTTCCTTTTCACAATCTTGCAAAATTTCTTAATTTTCTCTCCTGTATAAACGAAAGTAGGTTGCTTACAAAGATATATAGACACACAATCGTTGTGCTATGCTGCTGTTGCCGAGGGGTGGGCGTGTTTGCGTGTATGTTTTCTCTTTTGCAGGAAGCTTCAAGAAATGAACCAAAGCTCCCAGCAGACGAGCCATATTGGAATTAAAAGATTAAGTTGGCTACCATTTTGCATGGAATAATTAAAAAACACTTGTGCTTTTGAGTTTTTCATGTGCGCCCGTAATAAAATTTGTTTCAACTATTTCAAAAAATTAAGCACACACATACACAGCCTAGCACACAATAAATTGATATGGAACCTAGGTATTCTGGTATTCGGTAGGATATTATGAATGTGTGTATAGTGTAGGCCTATCCTACCGCAAGAGAAATTATGAATTTCCGCCACACACCGCACCACAGCGGAGAGCACACATACACCTCCCTCTGTAATATCCTGAAGGATTATGATAAGCACAAAGTGTATAGTATTTTATAGTTCCATTAACAATCACATAAAAGTAAATGTTTCGTTTGATCATTTTCGTACTATCTTCCCCCTTGCGTGCTCAGAATATGGCCAATGATATGGGTGCGCTACAGCAAAAAAATTCGACCTACACACCGTCTGTTTTCATTTTCACTGCATATTGCTGTGAAATCAGAACATTTAAAAAATGTGCAAATGTATGGGCTGGATGGCAGAGAGTGAAAAAATATTTCTTTTCTCTCTAATTGGTAGCCTTTTAGCGTCCAATATACGTGGATATAGGTACTAAGTTATAGACGGTGTGAAACGTCGTCGTGGATGAAAGTAGCGACACTGCTGCTGTATATGTATGCAGTCATTTTATTCTAACAGTTGGTAGTTTACTGGGAATTGCTTGTACGAGAGCAGAATCCAATTCACACGCTGCCCCATGCGTTCTTTCTTCAATCTTTCCAATATACGGTATAAAAGGCTTCACCTACGCTGCTGGTGGTGCTGACATTAAATGAAGATTAATGTTTAATACCGCTTGCCTTTTTTAGTTAATACAGCTCTATTCGAAATAGGGAATTGATTTATAAGGTGTATGATCAAAAAATACGATACGTGTGTGTCGAATCCAATTTTCAAAGTAAAATATAGTGGTCATTGATCGCCTGCTTGGGTTTAGGACAACGCAATTTCCGGATGTATGAAAAGCCATTTCTTGCAGCTCAAGTTTAACGTTTGATTGTTTTTAGCAGACAAGATGCTAAGCGGTGGTGGGGCTCTTCAAAGCAATCTTTGCACTGCATACAGTATTAAATTGACATTACATACCGCTACCCAGATATATCAAAGGGAATACACACACACACACACACACGAAGGTAGGTACAAAAGGGTAAACGCGAGAGAGACGAAGAAAAAACTTTTTTAAGAGATTCCCCTTTCTCTATTACTATTCTAACAAAGTATCTTGGATAGGTACAACGTATAAAAGGTATAAACATAAAAATTTGCCACCGAGACTATAAAATGGTATCACGATATATCTGTGTCAGTTACTGTCTTTCTCGTCTTTTCTCGCTATCAAAGTGTCGCAAATTCTCTCATTCATTCGGCAATTTTAACTTCAATGCTGAAGTTTACACGACACGGAGAAATTGAAGTATCAATCCTGTCCACGCGTTCTCCTTTCACAAAAACTCGTCTTTTTGTATAAAGTAAAATAAGAAATCTCTCAAGTTTTTTTTGGTAAAAGAGACAGGAAAGTCAGGCCAGGGCAAAAAAAAATTCCAGGCAAAGGTCGTAGGTAAAGAGCACACATATTTTAATGAAACCACCTTTGATAAATTGCTGTAGGAGACACTCGTCTACTAGTTAATTGACTACAAAAAATACTTTACTCATACACCATAAAATTCACACTACTCCTTGTAATATCATGTAGCGTCAGCGTCACATTAAAAATGCAAACTCACTTTAAAAAAAATATTCATACATCTTTATTCAAGAGAAACGTGAACTTTTTTTTATAAAAATTTGAAACGAAAATTTGTTAAAACTTTAATTCAGTAATGACGTGCTTCTTTACAGTAATTGCCTGACATACTCATGTACTCATGTCCATTACGGCGTGTTATGAATGTTGGAGAATGACTGTGTTTGTATGACTTTATACTTTCTTTTTTCCCATTGCTTATTATGTTTTGGCATATGAATTTCGACTCCCGGTCTATGTACCTAAAAGTGTTCGTGTACCCAACCAGGGCAATGTGACTGTCTGCTGTTAAGTACATATTCGTAAACACTTTTCTTGACGTTAATGCGTGAAAGTAAGTTGTGAGAGTAGGGAATCAAGATGCAATAACACCCTGGAAATTCCAACTTTTATACCCAAAGTACTATTTAAGATGTTGTGTTGTTAAAGTTGCTGTGTGCTGCCATAACTTGTACCATGGCGTGAAAACAACTAAAAGTGTAAGATATTACTGTTGTACTGTAGTAATTCTTACAAAAAAGTGTCATTTTTCTTGTCACGGAGCACAAAAATGACACAACAAAACTCTGAAAATGACGATATATGACCTCGAAATGATAGCAAAAATAAATATGAATGGAATAAGTTTGAATGTTAACTTAACTACATTTTTTTGCCGAATCCATTACATCGAACGAAACACTTTGCGTAAGTTTTGATTATATACCAACGAACAAGACGTACAACTTTTTTTACAACCAGACGACAAAAAAACGGGCTTTACGCGGAAGAACCAAAAATAGAAAAACCGCTGAAACTATTATCACAACATCCCTGTCTATCTGCACAAGTATGCGTACTACTGGCATTTTTAATTACGGGATCAAATATAAAGTCTTCCCCACAAACTTTGGCTTTTTAAACGATTATTTTCTTTTAACTAACCGAAAGTATAATTACCTTTTCAGTTTGTACGCGTGCATGCACACATTGTCTTGATGCTGCTTTTTAGTGCGGCAAAATCAGTGCGACCCCCTACAGTTATGTTGACCTAGACACATACTATTTCCCTGAGCTCCCCTGCTGGCATGTCGGTTTAATTTAAAGAACAATCCATCCTGGCCTGTAGATTCAAAAAGTTATCGTGCGAACGTACAGACAAAAGAAAAACATGCAGTGATATAACATTTAGGTCCCAGCTAATATAATATTTAGGTACGGGGGTAATAAAGGCTAGTGTGATATTGGCATTGGCTGGTATGTCATATTACGTGCATACATGCATACTTCCTTTAGTGATTTTGGTATTGTAAGCCCATATTTGTATTCACATTAGATTTATACATGCATTTTTACTATTTTTGTACTTTGTAACGACGACGACGACGACGTCGGTTCTCTCTACTACGCTGAGAAAAGATACAATGTCATTTTGTCCCTTGCTAATGTTCATGCTTTTTTCTTCTTGCACGATTTGTGACCATCGTGCCGCAAACTATGAAACTGCTTTACTACTACAAACATTCCCTTGTTAACTTTCTTCCAACAAAAAATGCAACTTTATGATCAGAGAGATGACGATGGCTGAAACGTTACTGTCGGCATAGTTGGCTGTTGTCCTTTCTGATGTGACGATATGGCATAACACAAAAAAAGAGTGCCGTTCATTTAAACACAGAATAAATACACACACACACACGACGACGACGAACCAAAGATCTCTTAGCGGCAACAACAGCCAGTCTAATATACGTATATATAGGTAGGGACTTTCTCTTATTTCATTATTATCACAAAACATCATATAAGTAAACCACTGCTGCTACCAAATTCGTTTTTTAGGACTGACTGTGAGAGAACGTTAATAACATACCGGTTTCCTTGTGTTGTATAGTAGTATTTGCTTTAAACCTAATAAAAAAAGCAGTACATGTTTTCTCTTCGTTTCTATTTACATGGCTGGCACGAAATTTTTCTCTTCTAAGTCTCTTTTTCAACGTGCACATATATTTTTGTTTTTTCCTTTCTTGCTGCTATGATGTTGCACTTTGTTTACATTATCAAACTGCCTATTTTAGTCTATCTCAGAGCAAACGCCAAACGAAACGACTAACTCTTTATTTTTACATTATTATTACAACCAACCTCGAACCAAAAAAAGTAGTTACGTTGCATTAAGTTTTGGACCTTATATCAGCGATATTCATTCTCTCATTTCATGTAATGTAGTATATGTTCTACAATTTTTCCTCCTTTTTTCCTTTTTTTTCTCCTCAAGGACCATGGACCACTCCTACTCTAAATAATTGTAAGAAGCGCAATACTCATCTTCGTTTATGTAAACATCTTCTTTGCTCTGCTCTGCTGCTGCAGTGTGTGTCCTCCTGATAATTTAAACATCACAAAGGAATTCAAGGAAACATATAAAAATGGAGCAAACTTTAAGGAGTACAGACACATACACACACACACACCATAGATGAAAATATATAAAGCAAAACTCTCCTCCTTGCAAAAAAAAACTTTATTTCAGTTGTGAAATTGTGAACCAACTTTTTTTTAAGGAAGAAAGAAAGGAAAATAGTTAGATTGGTGGTGTAAGTACGTAAAGTAATAATATACGTGTAAAAATATTTTTTTTTGGTTATCTTTTTAGTTGTTACAACCAAGACCTTTCTTTCTGTGAGGAGACCTTTTGTACATTCCCACCCATTTACCTACTCACCATTCTACTATTCTATACTTAACTGCATCATCAAATGTACTTTATTTCTTCCAAACTGAAATTACCTTTTTTCATACGTTATGTGTGAGTGTGTGTTTTTTACAATAGTGACGCTCCATGCAGATTGATATCAGCTTCCCTTTTTCGTGTATCTACTATGTAGCTTTTTTTTTCTTCAAAGAGAAGGGCAAGCAACTCATCCTGTCGCGTTCTTCGTATTCATATCATTACTTTTACAGTTAAGGACAACCACGACGATGATGGTGATGGTGATGATGATGACGATAGGTATGACGAAAACAAGAAGGAGAACAATCTCAACTTTCTCATTCTCTTAATTTTTACTTGCTTTTCTAGCAAACTTTCATCTCTTGAGAAAATCTACAATAATAACACACAGTATATACATTTTTTTGGGTCTTGGCAGGAAGAAATTACTACTAGCGCTACCTACTGTCAGCGCTTATATGGTTTTCATGCCACGTATCTCCTTTGTTTGGGGTATTCATACTTCCACGAAATTATTATTCTTTTCTTGGATGGCCATCCTTCCATTGTCTCCCCGTTTTTTTTTCGTTTATGAGAAATGGCGATAACACTTTTGCTGAATACGCTTACATGTAACAATAATGCCTTTCTTAGTTTTTCTTTCATACCTTAATACTTTCCCTGCTTTGTGGGTGGAGGGTGTGTGTTTGCGCGTAAAGGTACTACACACGGCACAATGTTCCGATTTGAAAAAGTTAGTTTTTTTCTCTTTCTTTATGCTGTGATATAAAAAAAAGAAAAACGTTGAATACTTTTCTCGTTGGTTCTTTCGTTCGTGTCGCCTATCTGAGAAAAAGAAAGCAAAGGAAAAGTGTGAGAATTCTATGAGAGAAGGTAATGGGAAAAAATTCAGTGAAAAGGCAACCAGGACACATTTATCTATCCATCTTCCTACTTTTATTAACAGAAAAACTCTGGAGAGTCTTAGAGTCACCAGAGAATCCTATTTTCTTTCCGTATGACACATTTTGCTTGTGTCTTTTGGGGAACTGTAATATTATCTTGAGACGAGGTAGAGTCTTTGTGAATGTGGTTAAATAATAATGCTAACTGGGAGGGTAATTTTCGTCATGAACGTAGACAATCCTCTACCCTAGAGCTGACGAAAATGTGCAGTGAGGCACGTACACTCTCTGTGGGCAGTGTGGCAAATTATTTGCTGGAAAAGTATGTACTCAACTTAGGTGCATATTGTAGACATGGTTTGGTCGTGTAGTCATTCCTGATAAATAGGTAAACAAGGTACGTACGTAACGCAGAAAGCAAGCCAAAGTAAACCCAAATTGAAAACATGCCAATTCGCCGGGACTAGTGGTGCATATTGCATGTTTATGCAATTTTAATCAGGCTTGATGTTGGCTTATCAATTATGAGACAAGTCACATAAAATACTGTTCTTTTACATTATTAACTATTCTACCTATACCTCTCTTGGACTTAAGTATGTCACGAAGAAGGAGGTGATCAGTGTCGTTGTCCACAGAGAGGGAGAGAGAGAGAGCAAAAGTATGTGGCGTGTACAGTGATACAGTGGTAGGTATGTAGTGGACGGTGATAGGCGACCATGCCAAAAGGATTTATCAGATGTCAACCCCGAAATAGCGTGATGGAACTTCTGTGACAGGGGCGGGGGTACAAGGGATATGCATTTTTACAAATCTCTGTACTGATCCTGATTGAGAGAAACGGCATCTCACACAATGTTCTCTCTGTCCGCATCATGTCGGTAGCACGTGATCATTGAAACTCTCCCAAACTTATTTTCTATTTTCCCGATGTCTGGATTAGCACAGGCATCCGGGGTATTACTGCGCTCACACACACAGAAAAAAGTACCCAATAAAGTACACACAGGCAAGGAACAGACTCGCTTTCAAAACTTTGATTTTGAACTTTGGATCCGATCATGACGACGCGTCTTCCCTTGCGTACGTGTATGTATGGATATCACATATCAGTTTGGAGAAACAGTGCATTTTCCTCGCCCATATCAAACTTTTTAAAACCCTTGAGCCAACACGTGGCGTTAAAGACTAAACTTAATTCAGTTTCCAATCCGTAAAGTATGTCATCTCATTACTGTCACGTCCTTCTCACTTCTTTTGTCTTGTTCTCAATTCACCACTCTCTCGCGGGTTAATATGCTTGTTATCATCATCCTGACAGAAACTCCCTTGCAAACATCGACAGACCCCTTCTGTTTGAGGGTTTAAAAAAGTTCCATTCGGCGCGTTGTGGGTGCCCTCTCTCTCTGTACTTTCGTTCTTTTTGCAACAAAGGAAATCAGCCTGAGTGAACACAACAAAATATAGTAATAATTCAAAGAGACGAAAGGAAAAACAAGTTTGTTTTTAAAAAATGCAAGGCTATATCAAACGACAGTGGAAATAACTTTATAATACAGAAAAATGCATGCATCTTTTTTCCTGCAGTTGAAACAAAAAAAAATTGGAAAAGTTTGACTACTTATTCGCGATGAATATTACTGATATTGTATAAAGTGGCTCCAATTGTGCCATTTTGTAGTGTTTTTACGTGGTCATATTTTTGTTCACGCTGAATCATAAAATACATTTTATAATCAGACAATCCCCGTTTATAGTTTATAGCAGGGAAATTTGGCACTGGAAACTACACAGTCATACACAGTCAATGATTCATAGCGCTAACAAGAAAAAAACATGTTTTGAAACAAGGGTATAGCTTTTCGAACCCTAGAGTTGACTTTCTTCGTTGATAGGATTGTTTTGCATTCTGTTTCTTTTCTCCACATTCTCCAGAACATTATCCCTCGAAACCGTTTTTGTCAACTCAAGTGAAGTAACTAGAAACAAATAGTATGTAATGTTGCATAATAATAATAATAATAATATAGGGAAAATGGCAAGGAAATACAGCCGGTGGTACTCATAACCTAACTTGTACTCCATCATTGTTCTTTCATGCTTATTCTGTACATACAAGGTGGATAGGTTTGATGCGCCGCTTAATATTCAAATACGCGTTACTCGAGGCGGTATCCAGAGACTTGAAAAAAGACACATATTCATTGCACATATTTTCAGTGTACACGTTCGAGAAGATTTTTCTCTCTTCAATATGTACCCAAGAAGGATTTCTCAAAGTGTAATAGCACGTCATTGTGTCGGTATCCCTGTGTGTGTCTAAAAATGATGAGGGTTTTGGTGTAGAAATAAGAAAAAGTAGTCAGCAATAAGCGCTGCCAGTTTTTTCTCAAACATACTTTGTATTTTGACCACCACCGTTAGCAATGTAAGTACTTGTTCTGAAATAAAAGTACTGGTTTCAAGTCGAAAAAGGTACCCTTAGAGTACGGCTCATATACCGTTGGGGGAATGCCGAAGTCTACAACCGACTTGGTCCGATCGATTTCAACATGAGCAACAAAAACAGAACACAAGCACTCACAAACGTTTTTCCTTTTTGTTGGAGATATACGAATGTGTGTGTGTGTGAGCCCTACTCGGGTATCTACACAGAGAGACATGCATCTATGAAACTAATAAAAAGCGTACAGCCCCAGAATCTCTCTGGTTCTTTTTGGTGGAAACGTACATCTCTCAGAAGACCGTATTTATACCTATATTCCTACGTCGGTTTGATATTTTTCTTAGATTCGGCCTTCTTCACGAAAATTCCAATGTAACAGAAGGAGAGAAGACTTTGCCTTCATGGTCTTTTTCTTCTTTTTCTCCATACAATTCCTTCCGTGACTGCCACTGAAGTGCCAGAAATGTGCTGGAAAGCAAGTCTACTGCACGATCTCGGTCCCAGTAACTAGAAACAGGCAACCATCACTTCGACTTCTCACACAGCTTTCTCGTATCCTCGCACACTCTCACACACACATATATATTAACTTGCTCTCTTTTTCTGTCCGTTTCTCTGCTTTTGGTTGCAGCAGCAGAAGAAGAAGCAGCGCAGCGGTATCAAAAAGCCGGGAGAAGTCTCTCTGGCTTCCTTTTGTAAAGCCTAGTATCGTCATCAACCATCAGCGGTAGGTGCGCACTATTTCTCTTCCCGAATTTCATCCAGTTGTGTGGAATACTCCCAAGTAAGACTTTAGCAGCTTGGTTTTCCCAAGCAGCATCCCAATTCTTCTTTTTCTCTGCTGCTTTATACTTTAGGCTGTGAGACAAATGTTGTCGACTCCGACTCGCTTTCCCCTGGTACGCTAGTTCTCCGCCGCGTTCAGTTTCAGACTACACGTCAGTTGAGACACATCTTTGCACAAGATCTTTCTCCGGTAGAGAGTCAAATGGAAAGCGCAACCGAGTTCTTTGTCTTCTGTTTTCATCATGATTTTGTTGGCGAACGCCCCTGAAGAATAGAGAGAAGTACCACTGTACTCACTTCAAGAGAACATCTGGCAGCGGAGCTGTGTAACAGCGAACATCTTTTAACACCCAGAGACCTCGAGAGCCAAATTCGGTTTTTTCTTCTTCTTCTTCTCCACTGATAATTGTACCATTGTACTTTAACACCCGTCGTAAAGTAAATCACTGACTGATTATTCAAGCTGAAACTCAATTTATTCCCTTCCGAAATTGCAGCCCAGTAGCTTATAAGATATTTACGGGAAATGTGATCTAAAACAGAAGTGGTAACTGACTGAATCGTGTCTCGTATTTCCTGGAAGAGGGCAAAGTGAAACTGCTTACACCCGCGTGAGAGTGTGTAGAGGTTAACAACAGTTCGAAAGCCGCGCTATTATTTATTTAGGAATACACACAGTTACTCGTTACTCAACTACTACTACAACTACACACCACCACCACTCCATTATTTATTGACTACTAAAACTTTCCAGTCTTATCAAATATCTCCAGTTACTCACTCTTGATCTGGGGAATTGTTGTAATTTTTTAATCCAAAGCAACCAACGTAGACATTTTTTTCCCGGTGACTGACAGATGAACAAGCTCAACGACAAAAAAAACAAGTAGTACGTGGTTTTAGTCGCTGTTGTAACGTCAGAATGCAAAAGTTGGATTGTTGTAAAATAATAAAATAACCGTTGTAGTGAAAGTAATAAATGTGTTGAACACACAAACATACACACCAAAATTTTAGTAACATTCGTCATAATAATTCACAGAAACACACCAAACAGACACTCTCGTTATTTTTTTGTGCTTTGATTCTTCCAACAACAGGCAACATCACAAAATATCCAGACAATTTTGATGAGAAGAGATATCACGCTAAGATCTCCCCAGAGAAGTTGTAACTCATCAAAAACAAGAGTATCTGTTGCTCACTTGTTGTTTTGTTGTTGTTGCTGTTGGTGGTGTGCCGTTGTTGTGAATGGCTATCATTATCATAAGAGAAACTTACGCTCGTCTACAAAATAATAAAGACTCGTAATATTAATAATAACAATAATAATAGTATAAACTAAAGCGGAAGGACTTCCTCTCAACTCTCAACGACGTTTTACATATACATTATTATTACAGCAGTAGTAAACCTGAACAGAGAAAGAGAGCGAGTGCTATTACTATTATACCTATATAATAAAAATAATAATAATAATAGCCGGATACTACTCTTGTTTCCTCTCGGTACGTAGTTGAGTACTCGGTATAAAATCATTTTGTTTTATCTTCCCCCGTCTGAAAACATCGTCGTCGTCATCATCTCCTCTCACTCTCCTTTCGGTAAGTACAAGCTTTTCGCTCTCATAACTTATTTACGGGTTTCATCCGTTTCCTTTGTGATACGAATACACTACACATAGCCCATAGCCCCCTCTGCTCCTCTGGATATTCCTTCTCTCTCCCAAAAGTTTCCTTTTACACAAGTTTTTGGTTTGCTGTTTCGACGGGTGGTATATATGGTTTTCCCACGAAATATTTTCTTTTAATGAAGTCTCCATCAAACACTACTTAAACATTTCTAAAGTATTCATAGCACTTTAAATTAACAAAACCGGAGGCATCCATGCTATCTGCGTGGTGCACGTTCTTAAAAACCCAGCAGGAGGAGAAGAAGGCTAGTAGTATTATTTTATGGTGATGATATCTTCTTGTGTGCTTCTTCCCACCATAATCATCATCTCGTTGCACCACGCGTTAAGCCAGATACACACACTGCAGAGGCTCCCTACACACTTTATTGGCGACGGTGGTAGTGGTGAGTGTAATAATAATAATACACTTTATCTCAGCGTCACAAGCACCCAACAAAGTCACATAATATTGTGGAAAGCTACTTATAATAGCAGCATAAATGCCTTTGTCATCATAAGTCTTTTACAAAGTAGCCGCTCATATATGTGGTATCCCCTATATTACCATTATTATCAGCATAACGTCACTTGACTTATAGGTCTGGCCTGGGTGCCTCCGTCGTCGTCAACGACGCCAGGGATAAAGATATACACATCCAAGCTGCGGTGGCTGTTGCCTGCATTGGTGTGGTCGGTGTCCTGCTTTTCTCGGCATTTCTGTGTGTTCGCTTTTCCTCCTGAACCCTTCCCCTCCAAGTTGGAGGCAGAAACAAGCATTTAATTCCAACAAAAACCTGTTTGCATTAAAATCTTTATTTCCTTCCCTGCTTTCATTGCCGTATAACATCACAAGGCTCAGAGTAAGTCGCCGACGACACCTCTTCTACTACCACCACCGCATCTTTATATAAGCTGACTGAACCAAACAAGTGTTTCACATTCATTTGCATGATTAAGGCAATTTGAATACTTTACACTGACTTCCTGTGGTCCAGTAGATTGAAATAATAATGAAGCCTAGCATTGGAAAAGAGGGAGGAAAACGCGTTTCTGTTATCCGGTTGAAATGTTATATGTCTATCGCGTGTGCGTTCTGTTTGTGTACAGCTGCAAGCTCGCTCCCGCTTTCTCCCTTTCTTGGGTACGTACAGCGTGGGGGAGAAAGGTGCCTACTACAAGACAATGTGATAGGTACATTTATCAAACCAACCTGGTATTACACACAGCCCTTGTTTCTCGAACAAACTCACAAAATGATACCATCTCATCTAGCTCACTCAAGCAAAGTACCACATTTAGAACACTTCACTTACTTATTGCCCTGCCTGAGTTGAGCTGTGAGAAGAAAGTAGCATGGCTTTTGCCGCTGGTTGCTAGCTTCCCAGTACGACGATACCTTACTTACAACACACTATACTATCGTATTGATAACGCTCCGTTTCTTCCGTGTGCTGCTGTGGCTGCTGTTCCTCATCATCAGAGAAAAGCTGCTGAAAGTTTAAATGAAATTAACCTTTCATTCAACAACAGAGGCAAGTGAGAGAGAGAGAGAAAGAGAGGAAAGTGAGTTTTTCTTACAAGTCCGGTATCTGTTGTTATTCATGCGTTTTGCCAGAAAAAGTATCGTGAACAGCAGCAGTGGCGGTCCGATAACAAAGTCAGCATGCACACTCTGTTTTGAAAGAACAATATCAAATGCAGACATTGATTAAATAAACTTAAACTTTTTAAATACTGTTATAAACTTTACGATATTTTAAAGGGATTATGCAAGGGATCTGGGATTGCCTTTGTATTTTCTATTTAAACTTTGCAAACTCATTTACCAATAATAATGAAACAATGGAAAATGCCATTAAAATAAAGTACACAGTGGGGTAGACCGTGTTTTTTCTCTCTCTTTCGCTCACTGAATGTGTGTACGTGCCACACCAGTTTTGTTTGATTAAACAAGCTATCCTCAGAAACAGGAGACAGAATCAGTTCACTTTCCCTCTGATATCGTTCCATTTTTTATATATAGTACCCACATTAAATTGCCATCCTTAAATGTAATACTCTGCTGAGTTGCTAAATCATAGAAAAGGAAGAACAAAGTCTGTGTAAACCGAAAACTTCTTGTTATACAGAAAACCGCTCACCGACAAATTCCCCGATGTCGTTTGGGTTCAGTGATTTTTGTGTGCATTTGTGTGTTCATCGTTGTTGCCGTTGCTGATACATCAAGCTATAAATATTTACGTCACCTTGTTTCACTTCTTGTTTTATAAGTTTCCTGCTGATTCATGTTACTGTCCGTTTCCAGTCGGCGCTGAACAAAGTTTTCAAATGCAGCGTCCCTCTCTCTCTCTATTTTCTCTCTTGACTGCACTGTTTTGATCAGGTATCTTTCATTCAAATATATTCTTTCCTTCCCAATATCCTCACTATTTTCCTTTCTTAGTTTTTATGCATGCACATACCTAAGTAAGTGGGTTTTTTGTTATTGCCGAATCAATTCTGTTCACGCGCTTCCCCGTATATACCCCAGTAACAAAATGGGAATTTTTGCATCATGCCCTTGCGAGTCTGCAGTTTGAGTTCCATAAAAAATATCCTTGAAGTCTTTAAATTATCTTATCGTAACGATATACCACTCTACAACAACCCAAGTCACCGTTCCCGCGTAACTACTTTCTATGTCTATCGAGAAGACAAAACATTTTGTGTCTTGTTTTTAGTATATCTGTTGCTGCTGCTGCTGTTAGAAAAAATATAAAATTAAAATCATATTGGCCAAACTGCCTTTTCTGCTCGTTTCTTTCGTGTAGCTTTGCTGAAACACATACATATAGGGACGAGCCTCGCATAAAACTTTTCTGGTGTAACTTACTGGTTGGATGGTACTCCATCATTCCATTTGAGATCGAGATGTTGAATCTAGAAGTAATAAAATTTTATGTAGAATGAAGAAAGATGATGTTGTTTTCCCTCTTTAAAAGGCAGCATAAGACAGAGAGGGAGAGAGAGAAAGCGATGAAAGTCTCCTGTTAAGAAATAATCTATTTAGTTCAAGACACTACCACGAAATCGCATTACAGGATGAACAAGGGCCAAAGTCAGTCCTCCTTTTTTTATAATGATATGAGTTTTCAACGAATGACTTGACAGAGAGAGAGGGAGAAAGTAGTGTACAACCATGATCACTTATAACACAACGAACAAGTATTTATATTTATTTATTTACCCTCGGTATACAACATAGAGAGACGGCAGACAGGGAACTAAAGTGAAGGAGCACCAGCTTTGGGAGTTGAACATTAAGCAAGAAAGCGATAAGAGAAGTAGTCCTTCTCTTCTCCTCCCACTGAAAAAAAAAGATATTCTCTGACTACTGCTATTACTTTTACAGAGAGAAGAGCTTTCACAAAATATAAATTTAGACCAGCAGCAAAGAAAGCGTACGCACGCCACCACTACAACTCCTACGAGAAGAGGGAACAACTGGAACTGGTTTAAATACGAGAGAATGCATTAAATATACTCAGCGTATTATATAGTAAGTAGGTAGTATGTAGGTACATTTTGAACTTATCCTGTCCTATCACAGAGGACAAAAAGTACTTTCCGTGTTTATATTAAATGTTTGAATACACATAGTCTACAATAATATGGGATTATAGACACCCGTTAAAAGCGGGTAGGTGTATACTAAGGCCATTGTAGACAACGCTACAGCTGCTGCTGCTGTCGTCTTTGTCACGTTTTTAGTGTTGGGTAACTTTTTGCAAATAAAGGATGTGAACTCCGTTGTACGAACCGATGATGATGATCATGTGCCTAGTGTGCATACATCGTATGCAGTTTATATATAAGTTATATGTATTATAGCTTTCCTATCAGTTTTTGTACACAAATTTGGGGCAACTCTAGGCATGTCAAGTTGTATGCTCATGCAATGATAAAGAAATAGAAAGCAAAATGCACACACAAAGAAATGCACACAGAGAGAGTATATTATATACTTAAGTGAAAGCTTAGATGTATTATATGGCGACCACTACGGCCGCCTCCACGTCATACTTTTCTCCTTAGCCTGTTGTGTGTTTGCCTTTATGATCAGAATCAAAGAAGGAAGGGCTCTTTTTCTTGTACAAAGGGAGACACAATAAGAAAATCTTGTTGTGTAAGGCACACACACAGCAGGCTCACGTCAAATACGTGTAGGTACATATAAATACATGGACGCCAGCACAAGGGAGGCTTCAAGTTTCCCGTAGCAGGCAAAGAGATAAAGAGGCAAAGGCTAAGCAGGGCGAACTTACTTGGGGAGAATGAATGACTGGTAAAAACACAAGAAAAGCATCTCTTTTTTCCTTTAAGGCTAAGAGATTACGAGCTCGTGTACACACAACCTTCTTGCTCGAGTGTATTGTAAGGGGGAACGAGGATGTATGTGTAGTTGATAATGGCTTAAGAGGATTAGGTGCAAAAAATTGAAAAATAATCAAGTAGGTCGTTAGCTGTATAATCTTTGCAATAAAATACTTTCTTCGTTTTTTGTATGCGTTGTGCATACAATTTTTTTCGACGTCGCGTCGTCTTGCTGTAGGAAAATAAAATAGGCAGAGAGAGGTTGGCTGCCGTATTTCCAGGAACTGGTTTTGGTAGACGGAGGTTGTTTTTCAGAGGGAATTAATTCCAGCTTTTTGGGCAAATAAAAGAAAATTTTATGAGCTGATTAAAACGTAATAAGCGTTAGACGTGACTGCATATTGAAACAATTATACGGAAATGTACCTCAATGAAGAAATCTGACGAGAAGGAGAATGATGAAAAGGAAGGAATATTACAAGTGAGAGAGGTAGCGGCAGCTGTGAGACACGAACCATCAGAATGTGGTTGTAGAACAGTTTGTTTACTCACACACGTCACAAGCTGCTGTTGCCGTTCTAGCCTTATATTTTTATATTTTTGCAATTTTACACTCCCGAAGAGGTTTGCTGTCATCATGGCAGTAGGAACCGGGGGATGAGGGGGATAAATTCCCCCAAGAATTTAAAGATTTAACATTACGTAGATTACGGGGCTTAAAATTCTTTAACATTACAAGATATGGCTATTCCCCTTTATCCCCCTGTTCCTACAGCCCTGGCTGTCATCGTTGGCAATGGTAAATCTGAAGTCCGTCAAAAATCTCATTACTGTATGCTGCAGTGATATTTAGGCATCTTTGTAGTTTGTCATTGTGTCGTTTCTGCTTCATTCATCATTGCTTTCACAAACTGGGAAAGCATTTCATCAACCAAGACCATTAGCTTCACCTCGTTGGCAGACAAAAACAGAAGGAATGCATGTCTTGTGCTTTACTATTATTCTTCATTAAGTATGTTTTTCATTTCTACAGATTATTTTCCTAGCGTTCTTTTCATCTTCAGTTGCTTGCTTGGTTATGGGTAATAATTTTCTGCCTGACGCGCAACTTCTGTCTGAGCTGTTGTCCAATACTTCGATTCTCTCCAGTTGCCCATTTGTCTTACTACCATTGCCGTACCTTCCATTTGCCCTAAGATGTAATGTAAGTTAGTAAGTTTACATATTTTTTCCTGTTGCGTTCCCTTCTTACTTCTATTTAGTATATCAACGAAATCTATAGAATACTTTTATTCTACTTCTAAAGCGGTGTCTTTTTTCCTACATGTGTTTTACTCTGCTTTAGTATCATTTAGCAACTTTTGATTATCTAGACACCATCCATAATGTGTAATCCAATAACGTTCCAAAAAATATTGCGTGGTCTGTTTACAAAATAAAATGTGTTTTGTGCCGTTGTACAGTGGCAATTTAAGACGGGGCTACATGGCGGATGCAAACATCATCGTATATATTTTCCTGTTCTATAAATAAAATAAATATGATGGAATATTATGTTTGGAACAGCGAAACCAAAAGTGACAGATGATGGAAACAACTCCATTACATTCGCATTGCATCATCATGTCCTACCTCATACTCATAATCTAGTGTGTGAAGACTTACTAAATAGCTGCGCAGCTGTGATTTTACGAATGCAATACGACAAGCTACATTAAAATTTCGTCTCGGCCAAACCCATTTTCATTTTCTTTGCATACAAAAATAGTTTTCCAAGTACTTTCTTGTGTGTAATGTAATGCCATCACGTAGATTAAGTCCTCTCTCTCTCTCTCTCTCTCTTTTCTCTCTGTGTACTCAAGCCAGCAAAAACTGCTCTTTCCTCCTGTCAAATTTTTGCAAGCCAGTACAACAACATCATCTCAGCAACAACTACAGCAGTCGTCCTCTTACACCAAGACTGAATGCGTTGAGGTGAAGAGGCGAGATCCGGAAAACTTGACAAAGCTCAAAATATCCCTGTCACGTCATGCTGCACAATTCTTGGTTGCTTGCTGTCTACGGTACTACCTCTTCTAAACCTAGATCTCCCAACAAAAAACTTTAAGCTATGTGTCATTGAAGAATACCAGTATGTACAAAAGTAGGCAACATCCTAGACACACAACTAGTTTGGAACTTTTTGAAAGTTGCCAGGTCCCTTCTTATTTTTTTACAACGTGTAAACCTAAAGTATGCCCGCCCATACATGTATACATTTTATTAGTCCTTCTCTCTCTCTCCGAAAGTCCATCTATTTTATCTATACAGAGGTCCATTAGTTTTTGTATAACTCTTTCTTTTTGCTACTGCTCACGTTATTATGTAGATTTTCCCTTTAACATCCTTATACTCCTCACTAGCAAACCAGCATGTCAGATTCCTACTTGGCTTTTGTCAACTTATAAGGAAATTTGAAATCCTAAAATTTCCACCCCAGTGGAAAAGAAAAGGAATATAAATTTGTGTGTTTGTTATGTGCATCTTGTAAAACTTCTGTAGTAACATGTAACCAAACTGAAATCTGCCTACACGCGCGTGTGAAGAAATGAACCTCTTATGCATATTTACATTTTGACTTTTCCCTTCAACCCGGGCTACCACGGGTAACATTCCTCTACAGCAGCCAGCCACTGTGTTTGGCTCTGTGAGGTCCTTCTCCGTAACGAGGCTCTATTCAACAGCAGCAGCCGCGGCAGTGTTCATTCTTTGCTGTCACCAGCAGGGAAAGTAGTATCAGCTCCAGTGGAACTGTCTGGGTGCCTTCCACTATAAAACCACACGTTACTAGTACATGTTTATATACAACCCGGTTTTTTATAAGCGATCACAGTCCATATCACATTGGCAATGATAGCGACTGCAAATCAAGTTGAATTTTGCTGTAGCTTTTCCAACATTTCTTTTTCACTTGTTTGCCAGTTTTACATTTATTTTAACACAAATATGAGAGCACAGTTGTAGAATAATGTGATAAAAGTGGTAGTCGCGGTGGCGGCAGCAGCAGCAGCAGTACCAGAGAACCTTTTTTAAACATCCTTAAGAAGAATGGGGCTAGTGCAACCCTAAAGTTATTCAAACTACACACACATACCACATTCCACACACATACAGTCTATGATGATGACAAAATCAGAAGAACCGTGTGCTACTAACAAGTTGTAAGTTGTAGCTAATATGGCTTGCCTACTCAACAAAAAGATGATGGGGCTCACACAATAGGCAAACATCATAATTAGAGCGCGCAATCTTATGATGTTAAAATTACGGTTATATGAATGCAGTTATGTGCCTAAAATTGCCAAAATATGAGGTTAAATATGCACATAAAATTTCCAAATTTTCCTACATAGATTTTATTTTGTGTTAATTGATATGAACTAGAAGCCGTTTGGGAAATGTCAACGATCAATAAAACCAATTTCTTTCTTCCAGTATCCAAATATGTGTTAGCAAAAACATGGCCATTTTGTGAATTTAATGCTGCATAAGATTTCTTTAATTTACATAAGATTAATTTCATTCCCATTTAAACCACGTCAAGCATAACTGCTTACAAATGTTGTTGTTTTTCTTAGCGATATCATAGCTAAACTTTTTTCATAACAACCGAGTACTTACGCGACAAAATATACCATTTTCTTCTAGCTGGAAATTGTTTCTTTCGACTATCTATAATTCTTTAATAATAAAGTTCTGGATAATTAAGTTGCAATACAAGATTTTGACCTCATTTAAAAAAATCATAAATTGTTAACTGAATAATAAAAATCATGGGGACCATAAAATTTTACCGACGCGAAATTATACTTTTCAGTAATGCTGAGTCTTAGAATGAAACACAGGGACCAGTACGCTGCACTGGCTAATGCAATATTATCAACATCCCATAATGCGTAAGCTGAAATGTAGACTTTGGATTTAAACTTACCGTGAATTTTGCCAAACCGGAATGTTAAGATGGGTACAGCATTAAAAAGTACACCTTCATGAAAATTTTTTGTACAAATTCATAAAATATGCAAGCATTTAAAAAATATGAATGTAAATGTTTTTTGACATTAAAATGCAAAATATGACAAATATGCATTTAAATGTGTAACTCAAAGCACTTCTTTTTTGTGATTCATTCGCATACTAACGCTCATCGGAATCTAGAAAACTATATTATGGAATATGAAAAAACATAATATTGCGCGGTCTAATCATAATCATCATACACTATTCTGTTCCTTATAGGCATAAAAAGTTACACACAAACCGTGCGTTTGGTATATTATATAGACTTCATCCGAAGGTTCACATTTGTATTTTAGAAAAGTGTGACAACGACAGGGGCGTCAACTTTTCATTTTCTTTTGCTGTCAAACAGAGAATCTGGGGGGAAATGGGTACCACCTATGGAATTTTGCAGTGTATGAATGTCACTTTCACCCAGAAAATGTATAGCAGCATCCCACATAATAATGTGGAATAAAATGTAAACTAACATACTTATTTGTGAGTAGTTGGAGTAGCAGAGTGAAAGCTGGATTAGACGTCACATATATGTCTTTTGGAG
This sequence comes from Callyntrura guangdongensis, assembly GCA_027744295.1. NCBI lineage: Eukaryota > Metazoa > Arthropoda > Collembola > Entomobryomorpha > Paronellidae > Callyntrura > Callyntrura guangdongensis. Next base: position 3,398 of record JAHZNB010002485.1, on the reverse strand, counting down.
TCAACCATGCGTAATATAGTGTGTGTATATTTGCCTTTCTGTATACCTACAATTTCCCCGGAAAAATAAAATGCAACTTGTTCCTCTTTTTAGCCTCACTTCTCAGTCCCCAGCCAATTCCCGTAATTCTTATTACAAGAACGTCTGTGCATTCATAAATTTTCCAATTTTGCAAAATACAAAATAGAAAGGTGGCCATGTTTTCTACTTTAATCATCAAATAGTGCACACATATGCTATATGTACGCGTTGTATTAAATTATTTTTATGCACAGTGGCGTGTTAATGAAAAATTTTGGTGAAAGCTTTTTGTGGAAAGAACTAAAAATTAACATACTATAACTATGTGTAGCAATCTACCTTTCAAGCACCTATAGAGACTACACATGGGTATACTTCGTAAAGGAAAGCTCTTTGTCTGTTACAGCAGCCCTAGCAGCAGTCACTCAATCTTTCTTCTCGAAAGTCATCAAGGAATGAGCAACACTCGCCATTTAAATGAAAATGCGTGTAGCCATTAACGCAAAGAAATGTGTTTAATAATACACAACTCTAGGAAAAGTTGGCATTTTCTTGTGAGGCACTGTTGTGTGAAGTAACAGTGTGTGCGAGACGACAGTTGTGCTGCTAGTTTCAAACACAAAAAGTCAGCACAGAGGCAGACAGTTACAAAGAAACAACAGAAAGAACATAAAATTTCTTTGGCTTGAGAAAAATGAACAGATTATTATACAACGAAGAAGAAGACGCCTATCACTACTACTGCCACTGTTCCGGGTAAAATTCAAAGTAGCTTAATAAGCGGGCATACACACAAGACAACATCAAAGTCAAACAAGCGTGTATGCTTTCACTGATGTGTTTATGCCCATTATATTATGCAGCTTACTATTCGTATCCCTCGTTTTGTGTATAGCTTGGAAAACACAAAAATTTCTTTATATAATCGGCTAACGTACAATGTAACTGTTATTCTTTTAGAGAAACTTGAAAAAGAGTTGTTTTCTGGCTATAAAGTTGGTGTTTTTGTACCACACAAACTCGTATATGCGTAGTTTTTACAGAGGACTTTACGTTAAAAAATGGCAAACAATGCAGAACTTCTGTCTAAAAAAGGCTCAACAGTACGAAACGTACATATCATTTGAAAAGCCTGATTATTCAATGAATAACCTTTATACATTATGCACATATTATCTTCTCTGTTCCGTCTGCGTGTGTGTGTTATGTAATATGTGTGTAGATAGGTACTAGTTCTCTTGTATGCATTCCTTCCTTTGAAAAAAAAGCTCAAAGTGGAATGGAAGAAAAAGCGTTAATGGAAAATTGCAGTGTAGAGAAATCGAGAAGGAATGCGAAAGAGACTGGCAGAGAGAGAGAGAGAGAAAGCACACCAGGCTTTAAGTGACGTATAGTGAATTTACAATGAATGGACAGCTTGCACTGGGAAAGAGAGATGTAGCGAAATGTGAAATGAGAAATTTAATGAGGAGTACAGACGAATTCTTTTCATTTGAATAGGGTATGTATAATAGTAAATTAAATGAGCCAGCGCATCTCTTGCTTTCAATAAGAAGGCGCGAACATTTATCTTTGCTCTGCAGCAGAAGCAGCAGCGCAGTGGAGGCGACGAGGACGAGTTGCATACTTGGAATAGTAGCACTGCTGGGCGAAGAGAGCAATCGCGCTTCAACAGGAAGTCGGAAAACTGGCTTTAGTGACGTTTCTTCTTTTCTTTTTCACAAAAATAATTATATGCTTTTTCATTTGCTGCTTACTATATGTGTACAAGTATGTATACCACAGAGGAGCATGAGCATAGGGGTTGATATGAATGTAGTCTCGGTCAACCTTATGTAAACGGTTAAATAATCCCTTTAAGTGGATTCCTCAATTTTATATTATTAGAAAAGACATGTTCATGCTTAAACGCACAATGTACTCTTAATTACACACATTTACAAACATTAAACACACAGCATTTTTGGACTGGTCCCATATATTAAGTATTATTGTTATTCTCTTGTTTTTGAATCTGTGTATAATCTAAAGGTAATGTTTATGACACAGCCTTCAAGCCCAGTCGTTATTGCTTTTGGCCTGTCTAAATCATGCAAGCTTAAGCAAAAAGTGTAATAATTGTTTGCCATGTTTCATAAAGAGAGATATAAAATGTCGTCTTTCATATTTATACTTTTGTGTTTATTTGTGGTGGAGCATAAATCACGTCAGAGGAAAAGTAGGGGCAAAACTAAAAGCTGGGTGAATGTAGTATTTTGTAAAAGGCGAAAATTAAATGCACTCATATTTCACTGGCAAAGAATGAAAGGTACTTTGCACTTATTCTTTATTCCCTCTATATTCTATACACAATACACACACACAAACACAAAACGTCCAAAAAATGCAGTAACAAGCACTCCACGACATGAAATGTTAAATGGTAAATAAATTATGAGGAAAATGTTTAATTTGCAAGCCAAGTCAATTAGATAACTTTTCCTGCATTGTAAATTGTTCTCACATTAGAGGACTGCCAGTAATACAGTTAAAAGGCTGAGACAGTTTACGTACATGAAATGAAAACGAAAACTTTCTGGCACACACCAAATGTAGTACACTTGTGAGCTTCCAGACTGGCACACAAAACCAGTCGAACACACATTCACAAAAGGCAAAGAGAATGGCATAATATTATGTGCATTTGAACGAACCTTCTCTGTGAGTAAGAGAGAGAGGGAAATAGAGAGAGAGCAAAAGAGTGAGAGACAGCCTGTGTTTGTATGTGTATGGGTACTTTTGTGTTTATGAAAAGATTTAACTTGTACTCTTTGAGGAAAACTTTTGTCCTACTTCTGTCACTTTCCTTTTTTTCTTCTTTTGGATGTGTGGGAGTGAGAAACCTAAAGAGTTTTTAAAGAGAGAGTAAGTCTTATCCAAAATGGAAAATTAATTTCGTTTTTTACTTCACTTTATTCTCTCTCTCTCTCTCTCTCTATTTTTTCTTCCTTTTCTCCAAGTCTTTCATCAGTCAAATCCAAAAACGAAAGTGACTGTTACACTGTATTTATAAAACTGAAAAGTACAAAAATAACTGAAAAATGGAAAAAAGAAAAGGAGAAAGGAAAGGGGGCGAACATGATCACAAGTTTCATTCTTCATATTTGTCGTAGAATATGCACATATACATTTTTCCGTCTTGAGTGATGCCTTAGCATCAGTGGAAAAATACACACACACACACAAAAGCTATAAACTAAGTAAACCGACTTTCCCACTTCTTGACAGATGTTTCTTACAAGGCGGAAACTTTTGAAGTTTCTCTCCCTCCTTTTACCAGTTTTTTTCGGCTGCCTTTACTTAATGCACATATTTATTTCCTTTCAGGTTTTATACAT